>ARYC01003677.1:0-39695 GCA_000711775.1 Oxytricha trifallax
TACTTTAGCTTTATCATCGCTGACTCTCTTAGCAGCACTCTTAATAAAATCTACTGTATCTATCTTTAAATCGTGCATCAGATGGTAGAGCAGCAATTTCTTATAATGACCTTTCAATAACCCCCAATATAATTCAATTCCATTGAACTAAGGGCTGTAAGGAACATTAAATACAGGTGTTATGCTTAGCCTTTCATATTCCTTCCTTGAGTCTTTAGTTTTATGAACTGATAAGTTATCAACGAACAGAGTAATCTCTTAGTCAGCGTATTTGTCTCTGAGTTATTGTAAGAACTTAATATATTATTCAGTCTTTATAGAGCGAGGGTGGATAACATAAGTCTCTAGGACACTATCTTCACTGATTCCAAAAAGGATTGCATGAGTTTATATCTTAACCTTTTAGTCATAAACTTCTATATTACTATACCTCTTGTACCAAGACCTTGATATAAATGTATTGAAGGTAAAAAAAGCTTCATCAGCGTGTATGAACTTTATATTATGCTCTTAAGACCTCTGCATTTAATCGAATATATAATTTAAATTAGTCTTATAAAATGGAACATTAAAGTCAATCACTCTCTTAATGCGATTGACTGTCTTGTAAGATATTCCATTCTTTTTATATATGTTCGCTATAGATTAAGCAGAGATGTGAAGCTCAGGAAATTGGCGATGAAACATCACAGCTCTCTAGGCCAGAGAGAAGTGAGCCCAGTATTTAAGAGTCTTATCATTAATTAGATAATCGAAATGATGCTGCTAAAATTTTAAGGGTCTCTAGGCTTAGAATTAAGATGCTATCTCTTTAAATTCAATGCTAATAGACAGTGAGACCTCACAGTTGCTGGAGATTTATGGAGTAGCCTTGCTATAGATGTAATTAAGAACAGGCTTGAGTTATTCACTAAATTAATCACATCCATATCGCAACTTAAACAATAAATCTATATACTCACTGTCATAAACAGACCCCAAACCTCGCATATACTCACTTAAAATACTAATATTTAAACATTAAACCCCTACATAAACCCTATTAAAACCCTAATAAAGTATGCACTAATAGTCTACTTTTATCAATCAAAAACTCAATCAAACTACTGAAAAGGGTTTTGGGGTTTTGATTGTGGGCTAGAAGAGAATATGATGTGGCAACTCCGTTTGACCTGAGATTGTTTGCATAAACGCCATTGCTAAGACTGAAAAGAGTAATAGTGAGAGCAAGGTCTGTATAGGCTACCTCCTTAGTTGGGTTTCACATTATCAATTACTTGCAACTTGAAACTCACTCATTTACTGGTACTTTAGAGGTTAATGTAAGGCACGAATGGTTCAGGATATTAAGAAAGAAGCCAGCATGCCACTCTGGAATAGAGGGGTATCGTGGGAATCCTTGACCTGGGCTCCCTGGCTATCCTTGAAAATGCTTAATAATTCCACTATATAGAATGAGAATCTGCCATGGGCATCCAACCGCACACATGGTTATAAGAAATGGTCTCAAGAGGAAGAAGTTAAACCTGAGGGATCTGCAGGAATATTGTCTAAAAGATCTTTCTCATCGTTCCATCTACTAAGGAATCGGGCCTTAGAGCGCTCGCTCAATCTACTCAAGGCATGACAAATTAAAATTAAAGATCCTATAGAGTAATGGTAAGGATATATGGATTCTTAAAAACTAAAAAATGTAAGTACTAAATAAGAATTTTACGAAAGGATAACCTTCTAGAAGAAGAGGTGCCTGCTTATTGAATTGTGTTTAGATTTTTAAATGTCTTTAATGAACTTACTTTTCTAATTGACCTGGCTTATATTAAATGCTGTAGGGTGTTCCTGAAAATAATGATCTCATCTTATATCGGCTCACTTGTCACTTCTTCTGTGTAAGAGATTCCATCTCACAAGATAATTTGATGGAAAATCGCGTGGTGCCCCTGGCTGTGACCTATTCGACTTTTCGTCTATGACTTCGTTTGCAAAAATGCCTAAATTCGCCAAGGTTATAAGAGTGAACTCAAAAAGATGTTTGTCTGACTAGGCAATAATTGCTCTGAAGATTAAGAACATGATCTCGACGGTGATGAAGAAGGCAGCGACTCCTCACACTAAAGCTGAAATTAAGAAGACCAGGAAAACGTCAATGATGCGAACCAGGAAGAAAGAGATGCTAATTTAGGCATAACACTCTGATTAATTATTTTTATTTTGGGAGACGAAAAACTTCGTGATTGAATTGCATGGCATTTAGAACTTTGACATTGGAAATAAAATTATGGAAAAACACTGATAAAAATAGGTTTAGCGATGACTATTAAAAGAAAATACTCTCAGAAATTGAAGCTTCCATTCCTTCATTGAACTTAGACTAGAGAAAAGATTTTGTTGGACGCATTTCATCTTTGATAGTAATTGTAGACTACAATAATGAGAAAGAACAGCTTATACATAAAAACTCCCAAATATTCCTCAGTTAAGAAATTAACTTACATGCCTTTAATTATATGGTTTGACAAGTTGTGTTGTTTTAATGTTTGAAATGGTAATTTTCATCAACTATACAAGTCAAGTTCTCAATTTTTATATACACTGAGTCGCTAAAAATTAAATAATTAAATAATAAATCTTGATCCAATCTTTTATTAAGCATGAAATTAAGTTTATACTTACTTATAATTAAGATATCTAATATTTAATATTTATTGGGATTATATCAGGTAACTACAACAAATGGTCTTAAATTGGATTCAAAAGAAGATTGAAAACTGGCAAATTAAAATTCCCCCATAGGAACAGAGAAATATATATAGGATAATATAGAAAGAATAAACATAGTTCTTATATATATAAGTAGTAGTATAGTATAAGAAGTAAAATACTTTAGATAAAATACAAAATATAGCAATAATTACTCTTGTGATATATAAATTGTGCTTAAATATTTTCTTGACTAATTTTGCAAGTTTAATTAGTGATATACATCACTACCCATTCATTAATATTATCACTATTTCTTTATTGTATCTCTTTGTTTTCTTCTCCTCTACTCTCTGTGTTTCAGGTGTCCCCTATTTTTGGTCTTATTCTCTCTATATATTTAGTTGTGATTGTCCATTCTTTCATCACAATTATATAATACAAACAGAAATCTTTCAATCTCAATCAAATCTTCCCCATTTCACTAAAATTACCCTCCTATCTCTTCATTTCAGTTTTATTAAAATTTTTCAGAACTATTTCATTTAATTATCAGAATGTTTTGCATGAGAACCGCTCAGTGCTCCCGTCTCTTCATTTACTTTCTTGCACATAAATTTGCTTTGCAATTCTTGTACTTTCAACATGTCCTCTTCTCTTATTGTGAATCTTGATCCTCTTATTTCCATTTTCGGAAAATCTCACTTCTAAATTCAATATCATGTAAAATTTATATTAAAGAATGTAAAAATATGGATGAATTAAAATTTTAATTAAAAATGATAGATTGACTTATTATATATTAAACGGTTACTTACTATTGTAACAAAAAACATAGTAAAATGTAAAAAGTATAGAGAAAAGAGATTTGGCATAGCAGATGCTAAAGTTTCTAAATGACTAAGATAATTATAACAATGGACCAATCATCGAGGATTTGAACAAGATTTTTGAGTGACTCTCCCCTTTCTAAATCAGTAGAAGCCTTGAGATAGTTATAGGTTTCATCTGGAATTTATTTAATGATACCCCCTGCTATTCTGGCAATTAAAGTTGAAGAATTCTCATCAAAAGCCTTGGTGAATGTGTTTAAAACCTTATCAACGATACAGGTGGCAGTAATTTTAGCAACAGTATCAGTAGTTTTAGAAACAGTATCAGTGATCTCCTTGTTAATGAGGAGAACTTCTGTGAGCTGTCTTAGATCTTCGATCTTGAACCATCATCGGAGTGCCTTTAGAATTTTTAGCTATTCAACTGGAAAAGCTTACAATTTTCAGGAGAGTCTGAATGCACTAACGTAAATTGTTAAGGCAACTCCGTTTCACATAAGTTGAATTCATTCCTTGGATTAAAAAAAATAGGAAACAGTTAGACAGAATGCGCAGAATCTGTACCCAATAATTTAATTCCTCTTGATTGTGTCAATGAGTTGATCAGATACAAGAATTGAGAAACTCATTGCGTTGTAGCAGTCTGATTCGAGATATGAAGAGAATTATAGGGCAGTGGCGAGACAAATCAAGAGAGCAGCCAAAATTTCACCATTGTTGATGGTTGCACCACATCTGCCCACTTGCCTAACTTGAGTGCTGTGTCTTTAACGCTAAGTTTAGCAAAAGTTAATCGGTTTGCAATGAGTTCAATATCAAAGCTGAAAAAAGAGCGAAACTTCCGAGAAGTGCGTAAAGAATAGCTAATCATTTTAGCATATTTATATTTATAATTGTGATATTCTATAGTATTTAAATTTTAATTATATTATTTTTTGACAATTTGAAAGCAATCTAATCTGAGACATCTGATTTATTATCAATTTATTTTAAAAACTTCCTTATTACAAAAAAAAATACTATTTTATTTGAATTGATTCTATTTAAAATATTGAAATATAGATTCTCCCGGCTGATCGAGTACCAGATGGTTTGGTTATTACCTGTATCATAATTTAGCAGTCACTAAATCCTTACTTTGTTTTTGTCGGATTTTTTCCCTTTTTTTTTTTACTTCTCATTAACTCATTTATTTATCTCTTATTCTTTTGACGAATAGCTATAATTTCAACAGCTTTTCTTGAATCTTGTTTTTGAATCCTGACTATAACTCAACTAGGCAGTTTGTATTTTAAACTTCCTCAATCTTGTCCAGCTGTCTCGAGTGCTTACTTTCAATTATCTTTCAAAACTTAGTCATTATTTTATTCTCCATCTAAGCCAAATCCCTCTCCCTCTCTATTTCTCTCTCACATGGTAATTAATCTGAGGCATAATTAGATAATTCAATCTAACCTAGCTAAACTACAGCTCCTATAATTGCTTCATAAAATTCTACATTGTATTCTATTAGATGTCATCCTAGGATTATATCATTATGACCCTCTAATTTTATGTCCTTCAAATCGCTATGACAAGGGTAGTCATCCTCTTCTCCTCTTCTTATTGTATATTCTCCGTCTTCATATTTCCTAACCTATAAACACCAGTGTTTTCACTAAAGATTCACACTAATAGCTTAGAATACATTATAAATTCCGTTGCAAATCACTTTCGCATGTTGATAAAAATTTTTAGCTTAAAATTTTTTTCAATTTTCTAATTGATATTTGATTTATTAGCATTTTAATTCCATTTTATTAAAATAATAAAATCCGAATAAAAACTACAAACATTAATAATTCACAAAAATCCTTCACTCTATATAAAATAAAATAAAGGATTCTATTGTAAAAATATAGTAATACAATTCATCTCTATATTTAAATTGGTAAGATTCTTGAAGGTTATAGTAAAAAGATCTTAAATATATAGAAATAAAAAAATAAAGTTTTAGAGAATATTTTGATTAAAATATTTATAATTAATGATAAAATACAGTTAATATTATTACAAGTATTTTAGTGATGTTCTTTCCAGGATCTGTAACATCATCAGTATATAGTAGAACACATTATTATATAAATAGCTCAAAGTTGTGTAGGACATCATATTTTCATTGAGAAAGCAGTTTTATTATCATTTGAAAAAAAGTATATAATAAAATTAATTCAAATGTTGTTTTTAAGTAATCTAAAAGGCTTTAATTTATTAATGATATAGCTTGTTCAACTCAATAAGTTCAGATTAATGGAAAATAAGCGGCCAAATGGTGTATTCTGAAAATAAATGGTTAAAATCCATATAAAAGTCCAATTTTCAAAAGATTAAAAAGTATTTATCTGAGTAGATCTATCTTTCTAAGCTTAATTTCATCTTTATTTAAGGTATTTTGGAATAAAGCTCAAAACCATTCTGATCTATGAGAGATTATAAGTTTAATAGCAATCACCTTGATTAAATTGTTGTAGAGCAGAGGATATGCATTTTATTTAAATAAGGAGAAATATATTATGTATATACAGGCTGAAACGATATACTTAAAAAATTAACCTGTTCTAAAACATTATGATAGTAATAGATAATATTTCTTCTTGTGGAAATTTATCACAGTATCACGGTAAGTACTAGGCATTTAAGATCCAATTCAAAAGAGTATAATTGAAGAACTGTATTATAAAAAGATAAGGAGAGGGGGTGTATTGACACAAAAAATCTATATTCAGGTTAAAAATGATGGATTTTTATACAAATAAAAGATTTGGCGCTAAAAAATCAATGGAATAAGTATAAAAATTGATTTGAGACTGTCAATCATCATATTAGAATTATCTAGTTAGTAAAAAGAAAAGTTTATGCTATTTGCAGTTAAGACTTTAAAAACTATATTTATTAATTAATATTCCTATTCTTATGAATTTTACAAATTATAGTAAGTTAAATATTAAAGATAAAAATTGATCAAGCAATTGAATCGATTAAGAAACTTCTTAAATTAGTTATTTTTATATTAAATAACATTTATTTTCCTATGTAAATCTTGATTCAGGCAAGATAATTGCAATATTTGAATTTCCCTCTTATCATCATTAAAATGCTAAACTCAGTTAATGGAATCTTATCATTTGATGTTGCTCTTAGTTTCTTAAATGATAAAAATTAAATTAAAGCATATTTAGTCATTTAGTTAATTCCAAGCATTGTGGTGGCTCAAATCAAACTATAAGTTTTTTTGTATTTTGTGGTGAAAAATAGTTGTAGGTAGCATTTTAAGAATTTTTACGATTTTGTAAAAAATAATAATTAAATGCTAAATTTATATTATGTATTTCTATCAAAGAAATCGTATTTGATAATGCTAGGTGGTATAAAAATCAAGATTTAAAAATTAATCAAATAAAAATATTGTTTCTATTAATCAATAAGCAATATTAAATAAAAGTACACTCAATTCCTAGAACTCAAAAATATAGTAGCCTTAATTTATTAAATACTTTATATGAAGTTAGTAGACCATTGCATTTAATTTATATATTTTAAATTCCTACCAATAATATAGAAATCTAAATTTTAAATTCATTAGCTTAATTAAAATCAAAATTTTCCTTTTTTGAGAGTTGATTCCCATAATTATTATTATCTTTCTATTATACATGGCATTTTAATTAGTAATAGAGAGTTCATTCATATCAGAAGATTAGTTATTTTGTAAATTAGTAATATTTAATTTTAGAGATTGAGTCATGAGCAAGTCAAGTATAGCGTTAATGCTTCACATTTTCCTCTTTTTTTAAGAGAAAAGCTTGATTTTTCTAGATGAGTTTGACAGTATAGATATCAAAGTAATCCCCTTCTCACAAAAATGTTTATTAGGGGTGACTTATTGAAGAGTTTGATTAGTGACCTTGGCATATTAAAATTGTGCTTATTAAGCTGGAGTCAAGATATCCTTCGTTAATGAAGACTATTTACTGGTCATAGAGCAAGAACCGGTTTCTTTCAGTCACTTGCTGATATCAACACACCCTTACCTCAAGGTCATTTATATAATTATAATTTATAATTAGTAACTAATATTTTGATGATTATTCAGATTAATTATGTTACTATGATATATATATTTTAATTATTTTTAATAGCATATTTATACATATTAATAAGCCTAATACTATTTTTCAAATTTGATAATACACTAGCTTATCATTCAAGACCTTGATTATAAATCTACAGATATGAATATTTAAAATTCTGAGTCCGAATTTTAATAAAAAAAAAATAAGTTTTATTTATTTATATCTTGCTGCTCTAATTTTATTCTTTTATTATTTGGCTTTTCCAAGCTAGTAATAATAAATATGAAACTAAAATATTTAAAATATGGATAAAGCCAATTATATATTAAAATAAGAATGAATAATGATGAAATAAATATCGGTATTGTTAGAAATACAAGGTGGTCAAAATGGGTTTTCAGTCTTGATTTAATTTGACAAAATTTATAATTAGTAGTAACCACTTTAAATATAAGATGATCCTCATATTTACTAAATGAGTGAAGATTAAAGTTTACATTAATGCTTTCGAAGGACAAGCTCAAATTTTTTGAAAAATTTATAACTTTAAAAGTATTAAAATAAAATTAAAAAAACTAACTTTAAATAAAATATTATAAATAAACAATATAGTAGTAGTAGTAAAATACTTTAGGTAATTAAAACGCAAAATAAATACTATATGAAATTACCAAAAAGTACAATAACTCGAATGAACCAGATTCATCGATCAATCTCATTGCAGTTCCTTGCCTCCATCTCATTATTATCTGCTTCCTTGATCAATATTTGATTTCTCTATCCTCTTCGTTGTCGATTCTGCTTGTTACATCTTTAACTTCATCTTCATATGTTTGCATCGAGTTTCCTTGCTTGGCTTCTTTATCCTCACCCATCTCTGCTTTTGGTTTGGCTTGATTCGGGAATATAAATTCTTCTGCTGCTGATCCTTTCTCGATAATCTCGCTGAACTTCCCTTCACATTCAAAGAGTTCTTACTCTAATTGTCCTCTTGGAATTTCTCTTTGGACTAACTCGTCCCATCTATCAATCTTTGGATCGTAGTAGTTAGAGCTCTTTCCCATCTCAACATCGGCTCCTTACCAGATTAGCTCACTTTTCCTCTCCATTTCTCTAATCGCCTCATCTTCACTTATGGCTTTCTCAGATCTGCCGATCTCCATTTTAGTAAATCCAATCTCCATATTAAACATAAGGTAGTAACTTTACATGTTCACCCAATCCTTTGCAAAAATCTGAAATACTGATTGCCCATCCAACTCTAGGCCGAGCCAGGTGGTTTATGATCAACGTAGCCAGGACTCCGCAATCTTCTGGGTCTTTTACTTGGTTCGTTTCCATCATGCTCGCAAGTTTGCTGACTTTAAAGTCATTTCCAACTACCCCAGATGCCAGTTCACTCAATTGGGCTATGTGTTTTTGCAATACTGCATAGCTCCCTACGTCTCTTCTTGTATCATAGATTTATATGGTTCCTGATTTCCTCTCGACCTTCAGTACCACCCAGTTCATGCAGTGTATAACACTGCTTTGGCAACTTGTTGGTATTATCACTCCTGCAATATCTTCGGTTTCTCTCCAGTACTTACCGTTCTCTAATTTCCAATTAGATTCTCCGATGCTTTTCTCCAACCTATGTATCCCGTTGTCATTCAGGATCACTGGTAGCAATGTCAAGTACTTTACCTTTTGCTCCCTGATTTACACCTCCTCTATCTGTCTGATGATTGACTACAATGTTTCTTCTGATAAGTGGTTTCCCGGTATTAGGTTGAAGTGTTTCCATTCTTAGTTTATCTCTCTTTCGTGTTCAACCTAGCATTTAGACCAAAGATCCTCTTCTCTAGCTCCTCTTCTTCTTGCTGCCTATCTCTCATCATACTTCCTTACAAGTGCTTTCTCAAGCTTCGTTCTTTTGCTTGGACAGCAGACTATTGTTGTCATTCTTGTCACCATCGGAGTCCACCCTTTCTTAGCATTGATGATCTTATCCAATCCTTGGCACTTCACCTCTGTCAAGTCGATGATTTTCTTGAATTTCATCTGATCTCCTTGAATACATGTTGATCCGTCCTCGTGCTTGTCAAATTCAACTCTCTGAATCTTGGGCTCATGCATCTTCTTGCTTGGATTTAATTTTCCAATCTTCAACTTGCTCTTAAAACCCATCTGCTTGTTTAATGGGACCTCTCTGCTCTTTTCATTTATGATTCCAAGAACCTCTTGATCTTTACTTCTATCTCTATGCTCAAATCGTACTTTTTGTATCTTCTCCCAAAACTCTCTCTTCTTGTTATACTGATCTCGTTGCCTCGTCTATCTTTCTCTCCCTTTCTCATTGTTCCAGTTACTCTGATGTTTACTGAAATTTGATCGTTCCATAGTTTCTTTGTTACTTTAATTTGCCAATTGATTTTCTTTTTAAATTATTAATTAATTTTAACTTTCTGATTCTCTCTTATAATATACTTCTTGGTATTCTCTCATTTAGATATTCGTAGTCCTCATCAAATCATATTCAATGTTTTTTCATCAAAGTCAGCTCCTTATTTCTTGACGTAAGTCATTCTAAATAGCTTCTTAATAGGTTAATAGTACTCCTGTACTTCCAATTTTCTTAACCTCTGATCTAACCATATCATATAAGTTATGATTTCTATTTATTTATGACTTTCAAAGTCATATAGTCTATTCTCCTTTAACAGTTTTGAGAATCTTGTTGAGTCTCCTGCCTGATTCAGCAGTTCACATCTCCTCATATGATTAGCGTCTACCAAGACCTTGTGACACTGCAGTAATGACTCATACCATAGTTTACTATTGTCTTCCCTTGCGTTACTGCCATCATAGTGTCCATTACATTCTTTGTCAAGAATATTTTCTTTCTTTTCTGCATTTCACCACATTTCTGTTTTATTTCGTCTTTTACTCTTTTTGGGGTTAGGAACTATTTAATGTTTAGATATATTTTCTTTAAGTTTTTCTGAACTATATCTCTTATTATTTCACAGGTGTTAATTTCCTTCAATTGAGTTACATTCCTTAGTATTTTATTCGGAATGCCTCTCGGTGTTTTAAATGCTATTCTCTTTGGTTGCAGTTCTATTTTTTCTATTTCCTCAATTTTTACAAATTATGCAGCTACAAAAGGGGTATACTTGTGATCATTAGAGACCTAATTTAAGCCATCATAATCGCGCCGTTCACCCTGATATTGCTTGACTTTGTTAGTCTCTGGTAAAATTCAGTCTGCTTTTTAATGTCATTCCACGTGTTTTTTAGCAGGTTTTGTGTGTTCTGACAAATGTTGAGTCCCCCCAGATATTTTGTTTCCTGGACTTTTTTAATTCCTTCTATCAAGAACTCTCTCTCAAACCCTTTCGCATCAATTAGAAATACTGTCTTTTTAGTGTTCAGTTTCAGGTTAATTAATTTCTCGATCTCCCTGAAGAACTCTACTACTAATTTGAATTATTGTGGGTCTTTAATAATCACCAATATACCATCTGCGAATGCTATCAATTTGCCTTGTTTAATCAGCGACTTCAGCTCTTATTATGAATAAAGCGCATCTTACTAATAGATATTAAATAGCATGGGTGATAATCTATTTCCTTGAGCCACCCCTTGCTTGTGATTATCTACTCTTCTTCATACTTAATCTTGTTGTTTCTGTATAATGATTCAATTAGGTTAACTATTTCTGCGTCTTTTTAGCTCCCTATTTTTTCCCTCAAAATTTGCAGTAGTTTGTCTTTCCAGACCGAGTCATATGCCTTTTAAAGATCCACCAACAGATACGCTTCTCTCTGTTTACTCTTCCTTCTAGATTACTTTATATGTTCTAACAGCCTTATTAGATTTACAAGTGTGCTTTTGCTTTCTTTAAACCCGTTTTAATAATTTCCCGTTTTTAAAAGCTCACTTTTTCCTTTATTAATCTTATTTATTATAACTTTCTCCACTATTTTGCTTAAGTGAGAGTTGATTACTATTGGACTAGTTTTGTTGACTTCCGGATAAAGATTATTCTAATCTTTACATAGTAGTATCAGTCTTACCTTTCTGATAAAGTCTGGTATTTATCCCTAATTTAGCCACTCTGCTATCTTTCTGCTCACAGTTTTTGTTATCTTTTCTGATTTCAGTAACATTTTTCCATCGAAATCGTCTGGGCCTATAGCTTTATTGAAGTTACATTCTCTTATACTTCTTTCTATTTCCTATTCTTCACAAAATTTGCCCTTCTATTTCTCATCAATCATTATTGCATCTACTTTACTTGTTTCTTTGTTCTTGTTTTCTGTGCTATCTCTATATAGTTGGGTGTCGTACTTTACTACCTTTCTTTTCGTTTCTTCTCCTGGTTCGAGTCTTTCCTAATTAATTGTAATTCCCTTGATTGTTTGTGCTTGTTTTTGACTTTTTGTCAGTTTTTTTAACATGTAGAATAATTCTTTTAGATCGTTCCTATCAAGGCATTGTTCTAGGTCCATTATCGCCTCTTTCCATTTAACCTTTGTGTCTTGGAATGCACTGTCTGTTTTATTAATATTGCTCTTCACAAACCACTCAGGTGGTCGTTAGTCTTCCCTTTAGTTTACTTTCCTATCTTGTCTATGAAACATTGTCGAATCGGTGTGTCTAAGTCTTTTAGCGTTATCTCTCTCCCTTCCTCTATAAATGTCTTCCAGCATTGTTTCCTTATGTCCGATATTCTTTTTATCCTCTCCTTATCAGCCAGCCTGTAGTCATCATCATGATATTTGATTTTAAGTATGACTTAGATTAATTTGTGGTCAGTTTGCCTCAATTAACTCAGCTCCCAGCTTAAAGTTTCTACATTCGAGAATATCTGGTCTAGTTGGTTTCCTCTTGTATGAGTTTCCACTTCTTCCGGAATCAAAACAACCAAACCCTTTCAGTAGTTTGATTGAGTTTTTGATTGATAAAAGTAGACTATTAGTGCATACTTTATTAGGGATTTAATAGGGTTTATGTAGGGGTTTTATGTTTAAATGTAATGTATAGTAGTGTGTATTAGAGGGATTTGGGGTCATTTTATGACAGTGAGTATATATATTTATTGTTTAAGTTGCGTAATGGGTGATGATATTAGTGATCAACTCAAACCTATTCTAAATTACACATCTATTGCAAGACTACTCCATAAATCTCTTGCAACTGTGAGGTCTCACTGTCTATTAGCATTGAATTTAAATAGATAGCAGCTTAATTCTAAGCCTAAAAGACCTCGAAAATTTTAGCAGCATCATATTGATTATCTCATTAATGATAAGACTCTTAAATACTGGGCTCACTTCTCTCTGGCCTAGAGGGCTGTGATGTTTTATCGCCAATTTCCTGAGCTTCATATCTCTGCTTATTCTATAGCGAACATATATAAAAAGAACGGAATATCTTACAAGACATTCAATCGTATTAAGAGAGTGATTGATTTTAATGTTCCATTTTATAAGGATAATTTAAATTATATATTTGATTAAATGCAAAGGGCATAAGAGCATAATATAAAGTTCATACACGCTGATGAGGCAGTATTAACTTTTAATACTTTTATATCAAGGTCTTGGTATAAGAGGTACAGCAACATTGAAGTATATGATTAAAAAGTTAAGGTTTAAACTCATGCAATACTTGGTGGAATAAGCGAAGATAATGGCCTCGAGACATATGTTATCCATCCTCGCTCAATAAAGACTGAACAATACATTAAGTTCCTAAAATAGCTTAGAGATAAGTACGCCGACTAAGAGATTATTCTGTTGGTAGATAACTTATCTGTCCATAAAACTAAAGACACAAGGAAAGAATATGAAAGGCTAAACATAACACCTGTATTTAATGTTCCCTACAGTCCTCAGTTTAATGGAATTGAATTATATTGGGGGTTATTGAAAGGCCACTACAAGAAACTTCTACTATATCACTTGATGCACGACTTGAAGATAGATACAGTAGATTTTATTAAGAGTGCTGCTAAGAGAGTCAGCGATGATAAAGCTAAAGTGTGCGCAAGAGAAGGGAGATTTTGTGTTTATAAATAAGTATTAGATTTAAACGAATGAATAAGTTAACATATTAAATTTGCCCGTAAAGGGATTTGGCTTCTCTTTATTTTCTTCCTCTTAAGGCTTGCTTGGGCCCATGTTTCTTCTCTTAGTGCCAGCTCCTGCATCTATGTTCATCTCGTCTGGCTTTTAAAAATCTTTGTAGAGTCTCTTGCTCAGTTCATGCTTTACCTGTGATTTTCTCTCTCTGTTTAATTTGCTGCGCTCTTTCATAAAGTAAATAGCAGTGCCAGGTTTTTCTATAAAGCTAGAAGACTAAGCTTACTAGAGATGAATGGATGCTTCTATAGTTCCTAGAGCCTAGTGTCGCTGATTTTTATTCCCTGCTTCTCTTTTTCTTCAGGAGTGATGCTATAGCGTTTCTTATGAGCTTCTTAAATTACTTCATTTAAGTACTCAGGTTTCAGAGTTCCAAGGACACCAAAGAAGAAGTTTCTCTCTGGCAACTTATTAGAGAGTTGCATTTTTGATGGAAGGTAGAGAGCAACATCTGGATCACTCATAGCATCATCATAGAGGTTTGTTACTGAGATTTCAGGGTAGTCAGGTATCTCGATCATTCTGATTTCATTAGACTTAAAAGCTTTTTTCTCTTCACTTAGCAATGCTTTTAAGAATGATATTTTTGTTCCCTCCTGTGTTGGTAAGAACAATCCAACTATGGTTAATAAGTTAGTTATAAGTGAAAACTTACCTTGCTATACCAAGTATCTGTAAAGATCTTCTTTACTTCTGAATTTTCCTATTAAATCTTGAGATTAAATTCTCTTCATTGCATCATTCATAGATTCCATCTTGCTTCAAGTTTCTATAAATGTTTATGAAATTTAAAATTATGGATATCCATTCTAAACTTACTAAAATTTTACTACTAAATAGGGAGATCCACTTGGAGGTCAACCTGAATCAGATAAATAGATAAAGATGGAAGAACTTTCTCCAAGTTTCAAAGTTTGACTTCCATTTTTATCAAACTTTCTCCATTAAATTGCTCCTAATAATTAATTTAATTAGGTGGTGCTCCTAATTTATATAAAAGTTAATTAGGAGGTTAAATTAAAGTTCAAAACCGTAATAGGTCGTGCATTAAAAAAATTAAATTTTAAAACTTCCCCTCCTAAATTTACGAGAACAGATTTAGGAGCACCACCAAACTTCCCAAAACACATTTAGGTGCATTTTAATGGATAAAATAATATACAAATTATCTCAAAATTTTAGTAGTATAAATCTAATGTCTTTCACTCTGTTCCTATTAAACCTCTCTATATCTCTGAGTATATGATCTTACTTGTGTATAAAGCTAGAATTTAAACAGCTCTTATAATTATTAATAGTATTTATAAAATGAGCGGCAACTTACTGAGAAAAGAGGCATTGCTTGGCATTAGCCAATAGAAGCTTTCTTTCATAAATCAAAAGAAAATTGAGACTTGTGATGCATATACCTGGTACGGACCTGAAATTCTCTAACCTTAGGTCTCAGACTTTGAATAACAATTCAGTTGTTAAATAGAAATGCAGAGCTAAGAAATTCAATGCGAAGTTCCAATAAAAATGGTTGAAGAGGAGGAAAAGAAAAAAGAAATTAAAGCATTACATTTATTTGAAGAGTGTGAGAAGAACTTCACTTATAAATCTGCTCTTAAATGTCAAATCTTAGAGCAGCATTCTAACAATTCCAAGCTCTATCTTAAGCATGATAAGATAGATGGAAAATATTTATGCCCTTATTGCAATAAGTAATACAATCATTCAAGGGATCTAAAAGTTCATCTATAAAACCATCATGGCAAGAAGTTTGAAGTAATAGATCCAGAGACTGGTGAGGTCTTCCTTTAAAAAAGAAAGCCAAGAGACCCTTTAGAAACTTTGGAACAAAGAGTAAAGAAAGAAAATAAACTTATTAAAGCAGTAAGAAATCTCCCAGCCTCAGAGATAGTAAAATTACTCTTAAGATGAATGCACTTAAACTTCCAATATTGAAATATAATTGACCTTAAAGAGTGTAAAGAAAGTTATCTTATCCTTGAGGATAAATTTGAGAAGAAAGTTATAACAGATTAGTAATTCGCATACAAGATATATCCGTTAAACTATTTCAAATGAGACGACAAGTATCAAATGGAATTCGTAAATGAATACCAAGCACTAACAAAGTCAAGAGATAAATAGTACAGATTTATAATAAAGCTCGATGCTATTCTGCTTACTCAAGTTCATGTAGCTTTTCGTCTTCCTCTATACTAAATGACATTAAGAGACTACATTTAAGAATAAAGGATACCAAAGTAGTTACCTCTTATTCTTACAAATAATTGCAAAAGCATTGAGGAGCTTCACACTCTTGCATATGTTCATAGAGATTTGAAGCCTGAGAATATCATGCTTGACTTTTCACCTCTCAGAGTAGCAATAATTGATTTCAATAGATCATAAAGAGTTGAAGCTTCAGGACTTGGCAACGTTTATGGTACTCCTGAATACTTTCCAGAAAGTGAGGACTGGAGAGATGGAGATATTAAGTGCGATGTATGGGCAATAGCAGCAATAATTGCTAAATGCGATATGCAAAGAAATGATTACTATAGCTGTAAGAGAAAGAAAGATTCAAAGCAGAGAATACAGCAATATCTAGACTAGAATAAGATAAAAGGTAAAATGAAAGATATGGCTGAGCAGATTATCTTAAGACCAAACCACAGAGCAGAGCAAACAATAGACTAAATGATCAACTGGATAGGAGATATCAAATTTAGAAAATTAGCACATGATGCCAAGGTATAGTTTGAGTGAATAGTAAAAATAAAACCCCTCTAATACACACTACTATACATTACATTTAAACATTAAACCCCTACATAAACCCTATTAAATCCCTAATAAAGTATGCACTAATAGTCTACTTTTATCAATCAAAAACTCAATCAAACTACTGAAAGGGTTTGGTGGTTTTGAATGGATTCTTTTAGACCTTCTTAATTTAATCTTTTCCCAAGTTCCTTTATGTGAAAGTTAAAATCACCCATGACTATAATTCTCTGTTTGTGACACTTCTGTTTCAGAGATTTTATCATGTACATTAACCGATTTTAAAGTTCCTTAACTTCCTCATTCCAGTATGGGGGGATGTAAGTCGTGATCACTTGTAGTGGGAATCTTCCAATATTCAGTATTGTCCATGTTACATATTACTTTAAAGTTTTAATAGTTTTCATTTCATATTTTCCAATATTTAGCTCTAGTACTCGTCCATTTCTGGCAAGCTGTGTTTATGTGATGTCTTTGTTATTGATTCCTATTAATCTCTGAAGTCTAGTTTCCACTAATCAAACATAGTCAGGATTTTTGCCTTCTATTTCCTTCATCATTTAATCTTGCTTTAGTTTAGAGTTTAATCCTCTTACATTTTAAAGGCAAATTTTGAATTCTATTTTCTTTGTATTTAGTTATCTTTTCTAGCTGATAATCTACTCCTTTTTGACCTTTATTTCTCCGCAAATCTTTCATTTCTTCTGACCCATCCTTCAGCTGCTCTTACTGGTTGATAAAATTCGAGCTGTCGGCTATTGTCATTCCTGACCGAAAATTTGTTTATGTTTTTAAAGCTGTTATCACTTTGGTGATGGAATGTCTAATTTTAGGAGTTTGGTTTTGAATTTTCAAAGTATTTTTCCAATGTTTGTTAAGAACTTCTTTTCTCTGTTTTCCCTTAATCTTCGTTGTAAACTGGTAATCTTCTTCGTTCATTGGTTGGCTACTTTCCTGGCTCAATTTTCCCCGCCTTTAATTTGCCAATTGTTTTCTTTTTAATTTATTAATTAATTTAAACAATATATTCATATAAAAATCGCATATTTTAATTCAAATATCGTAAAAGTGAAGTTGAAAGAACATAATTTTACTATAAATTAATTTGAAATCATTTTAAATATACAATGAATTCGAATTATAAATTCCCTTCCCCAAAACAAAATAAATCGGCAATTATCAATACATTTAATTGATATAGAAAGATGTCTTATTCATTGCTTATCTTATCAACAGTGAAAACACTTATTGACCAGAAAGAACGAATAAATGAAAACACTTAAAATCTTTCTTTTTTATTGAGTTTTAATCTATATATTCTGATTTTAGTTTCTTACATAAAAAAGGCATTATTGTTCAGTTTCTAAAGATAAATCAGTCTTATAGAGCAAACAGTAGGTACTTGTATTTAAGATTTCGTTTTGTTTGTATTTACTTGGCTTGCTAAATATTAAAACAACAACAACAAAAAAATAAACTCCATTAGATTTGAGAGTCAATATGAGTAGAACTATTTTATAATAAAAAGGAATTAATTTCTCAATTTAAATAAATTAAGAGAATAAAAAGAATTATGTATTTATCCATCATTTTATTTATAATTAAATTATTAAAATTTGTTTTATGTTAAAATACATCATTATCATCATTTTATATAACAATCAATAATTTTATTCATCAGAAGAATTAATAGAGTGTAAAATTATAAATCCTCATTTCATCTTAATTTGAACTAATATTTCACAATATGGGACACTCTGAATAAGCTTTTCAACACATTAGATATATACTTTCTATTCTTAACTACTATATATGCAAAAAACCACCATTAAGTAAGATTTTGTAGTTAATTGGCTGGTTATACTAACTTACTACTTTGCTGTATCATGATAAATTAAATAATAATTATAAAAGTATCGAAATAATAAGGTAACTATGAAGTATTTGTGTGTAATTAATCCACTTGAAATGGTATATAGAATAGTTGGATCTGATCAACTAAACTACTTATAATCAAATTAAGTAGAAGATTATTTTTTAAGAAAATCCTAAACTTTAAAATTAAATGAATTGATTTCTTTTTACTACCCATTTATAACAATAATAAATCAATTGAATAGCTAATTGCTTTGTTGATGATTAAGCTTTCCCAAACTGTTATTCTTATAGATTCAATTAGAACTGGTTGTTTCAATATAAATAAATTAAATAACTTAAGTACATAAAAGAATAATAGATTTAAAAAGCTAAAAAAAAATAATTAATTAATTATAAAATATATTTTATTCATATTATTAATGAAGTAAATACTATATTATTAAATTAGGTTGATACTAAAAGGGACAGTGACAACATGGCACATATTCCGAATTAATAGTTCCTCAACCTTGGTTCCCCGAAATAGGTTAGAACCGAAAGCTCTCTCAACAAATTAGCATGATAAGCATGCTACTAATTATCAAGAAATAGATGACGATCATTGTGAAACATACAGTGAGATGTCAGACCGAAGAAATTTCCGTCCAACCCACCTTACTAAATACCCAGAATACCTAATGTTCTACAGCGAAGACTTAGACTCTTACATGGAGACTGAGAAATCCCTCCCCTAGACTATAGTAAGAATGAATATATAGTTAAGTCTTCGACTTGTACAAAAAGATCTCCCAACCAAAGATGAAGAACAATTTTAAGCATCAAGTAATAGACTCTCCATCCTAACTAAAGGAATTAAATTGACAAGTACCCAGCTACTCAGTTAATTTCTTCCAAAAGAGAGAAACATTTTCTCAATTCTTCAACAGTCTAACCTATAAATAAGACTCACTAACACCCAAAAAACTAACACACTAAAAGGGTAAAAGAGTAATAGAAAAGTAAAGAACAAGAGACCTACAGGTAAATTAAGTAGAAAGACATCCTTACAAAATCAAAACAATCTTCTTAATTCCACATAACCCAGAGACCCCTGAAACAAAACCCACTATCTAATAGGAAAGGATAGAAGCCAAAAAATAAGAGTGGAGCTTCATAGAAAATCCTTTTTAACCAAATCCAAAGTAACCTATTAAGAGACCTTAGTTATACAATACAAACAAAAGAAATCAACTAGACTCCAAAAGAAATGAACAGGAAGTCATAACCTCTTTAATTTAAAAAATGCATGTACAAGAAGAAGGTCCAGAAAAGCCAAAAGAGTCACTCCTAGGCGGAAATCTGACATTAGATTTGTCTTAAACCCAAATTGGAGTACTAAATAGGGACTCTACAAATACGTCATGACTTAACTTAATATCAGAATCTGGCAAGATTCTGATTGACACTTCAACAGAACCTAAAACCGTACTAAATAGTAACTCATAGTTGATGGACATTTAACTAGATATATTATACAGAACAAAAGAAGTACATACAAAACTTCTACTGAGTAAATTCTTAAATTTCCAAAAACATCGACTTAAGATTCAATTACTCAAAAGTTTCATTGAAGCCAAATAAGTTAACACAGATCCATAATTCGGACAATGGGAAATTTAGCTAGTTAACTAATTCATTTCCCTAATCAGGCTTAAATACAGTTAAAAAAAATACAAGATAGAGCTCTTTTCACTAACACACTCCAATAGAGTGCATAAGTGAAATTACTTTTTACTCATATTAACGAAATCCATATAACTTTAAAGGGATTGACCCTTATACATTAACATATATTATCGATCGGGAGTCCTCAATGACCTAAATGTGGTTCTATTATTATTATTATTATTATTTTTATTAGTAAATACTATTTTTTAAACTCCATTTTATCAAGTAATTATTTAAAGCACTATAATAAAAATGGTAAAATCATAGTCCTCAATGATTATTAAAATTTCTCCAGTTTTGTTTCTCTTATTTGGTATTTGCTTTCATTATATACCACTTAAATTATGAATCACAGTATTACTAAAAATTAAAGCAAAGTCTTTTAAGAATTTGAGCGAATGCCCAGCTTATTTAATGACTCATAAATAAAAAATAAGGAACAATCATAAATTAAATAAATATACATTTAGAACAGCCAAATCATAAAATATTTAAAAATAAGTTAAAGGTGGCGGTTGTAGATAATTATAAAAACTTTGAAACTGATGAATGCTGAGGAGGATTCTGTAAAATTGCAGAACTTGCAGTAATCATATATACGGGAATTAAAATTGCATAAATGTTTTGATAATATGTTTGACATAATTACATTCATTATAATTAATACAGGCAATAATTCTCATTTAATTATTTTCAAATCTTCCTTTAAAAGGATAAACATTTATAATAAGAATGACAATAAGTATACAACTAATTTATTACTCAGAAAGAGTATTTAATGAATAAAGATGACACAATACTAAGCAAATGCATATATTTGATAGACAAATGTTAAATTCTAACTTACAATATCTTAATATTATTAAAATATTGCTTGATGTAACAATTGAGTTTATTGCATTAATCAATTTAAAGTAATAGATCTTAATAAGTTTTAATTAACTAGTTAGCTTCATCAATGGAGATATCTTTCTATTTATATATTTGTACCTTAAACTACTTATAAGCATCCATTAAGTGCAATAGACATTGAATTAACAAATACAATAGAATCAATATTATTCTTATCATTATTTTCAAATGGGATTTATGTCATTTAATTACTTTACAGCAGAGTGTAAATATACAATACCTAATTGATTAAATTGGAACTAAACTGAAAACAGAAGGTATCAAAGTGAAAATAAGATGAAAACTTTATAGCTTAAGGAGATAGAATTCCTGATAAAGGATTCATTTTAGAGTTTTATTTATCTGAAAATAGTGTCTATTTATAAATATAAAGTTATTTTTTTAAATCTAAAGTTCAATGAATGAGTGTCAGTATAAGGGAGAGGAGAATTAGTGAAAATCAGATTAGTGATAGTGTGAAGGACCTACTTAAATGAAGATGATGATACTGATCTACATAAGTATGTGATGCTACTCAAGAGTAATAATAACAACAGCAGACATCTCCAGCTCATTATTGCTAAACATAACTAAACATAAAAAGAATAATAACTACTTATAATTACTCTATTTAATCTTGTGTAAGTGAACTAATTATTTGACTATGAAACATTGTGCATAAACAGGAATCAAGAGATCACCTGTTCAACCTAAATTAATAGTCATCGGTTCAAGTTTAATACCAATTAGACGGAGGCTTCACAATAATCATAGTTTTACTTATAACAGCGATAGGAATCCAACTAATTATAAATTAATTGAAATTAGTAGCATCATATCATAAATAAGCAAGTAATATATGAAATGGACAAATCGATAGAACATCGCAAGCTGCAAAGATTTAGAATTGAAGTAGTTAAGTTTATTAAAATATTTGATAAATTGCTAGATTAAAGGTACCTTAAAGAAGTACAAATCTAAATCTATTTTACTTGTAATTATTGGTTAGCATTTAAATCAATTTTAGCTTGTTATTTACTCATTTAATTATATTAAATAATATAAATGAAGTATATATATATATATATATTAGAATTAATTTTTATAATGTCGTGATTCTAAATGAATAAATACAGACTTGTGAGTGAATCTTGATTATTCATCAAAAACTATTGTTGAGCTTTCATAATTATTCAAATTTATTACAAATGACTTGAAGTAATTTATATTTAATTTGTGAGCGAGAGTATCATAAAATATTTGAGGCAGTAATAGAACAAAAAGTCTATGTGCTTAATATAGATTTTCAATTTGTGGGCATTGAAAGTATTTCTTCAATGCGGTACATGTGTAGAATTTATTTATAAAGAATCTAAGATAAATCAAAACAGGATGATTGTTTCAATTGGAAAAAGCATCAAATCTTAGTTTGAAAGCTATTCTAATAAATAAATAAATAAATAAATATGTTTTCAATTATAATTTTTCAGTTAACTTAATATCGTACAGTACATTAAACTCTCACAATATTTATATAATTAACTTAAAGAAAACTCTCTATTTAAATGGATTGTGAATAAAGTATATCAAAGTATATGTTTAATATACTTAATATATAAAGTATTTAATTGACAAAACTAGTTAATCAATATTCAACTTTTGAAGAATAATTTTTTATAATTAAATATCATATACTATATTTACAAACAGTATCATAAAATTCAGATCAGTTTTTACCATAAATATGTATTTAAATTGCTGCATTTCATTATAAACGGCAGCTTTGAGATTCTTTGGCAATTAAAACAATCATTCAATATCTGCTTGTTTATCAGCCCTCTTAAGTTCTTTTAATTTTCTCGTCTATTATTTTATAATTTATGATAAAATTACTAGGGTCTTTTTTCATTATAAAGCTCAATATTTTACATAGGATTAATCTCAAAAACATTCAAATACTCTTCATTTTAGGGACAGATAAATTAAAAAGACTTCAAATACAAGGATGGATTAAAGCTCTATAATCGAGATGGCCAAGATTAATCCTAAAAAATAGGCAAATTTGAATTACTTTTTTTTAGAAGCATAAATAATATCAAATTATCACATAATCTTATGTTATTTAAATAATAAATAATTAAAAATGACTCATTTAAACTATACATCCTTTTGTATTTCTATAAGCATATATTTGTATAATTATTGATTTTGATTAATATAATTAAAACCCCGTTAGTCATTTAAGAACGAAGATTAGGAGTTAAGAACAAATAAATATAAAGAAAGATTTAAATGGCGTAAATTATATATGTTTGGGCTAATTATTAAAACTATTGGCTCGATTAATTGTCCTTATAAAATAAACCAATCAGGGTGTGTAAAATTAATATTAACCTATTTATATATAATTTCAGCCAATTATACTTTAATTTTTAATTAATTGTTCTTAACCCCCTATCTTTTGTCTTAATTGAAACATGGGGTTTTATATCATAATAACTATAAATTAATTAATATACATACAAAACTATAATATAAGTTATCTTAACTGCTCCCATTACTTATAGTTCGCATTTGTAAAGCTAATCATTTGAGCTACTTTTATAAATCTCCCCCTTTAAATTTGAGATTATTTGGCTATATTTTCTAATTCTTTCATATTTCATGGCAGTCAGTTAGTTTTCCTGACTTGTCACAAGCCTCTTCTAACAACCTTCATTTGTATCGATTGATTACATCACAGCCAGACTTAATGTCATCACTGCTTCTATTTGAAACTAACAAAACAATAAAATAAAGCTTGTTTTATTGCTTCTACTATTCACCAAGACAAATTCTAAGGGACCACTTGGGGCATTAAATTTATTTAAATAGTTATCTTCAATCTGAAATCTCATTAAGATCGAGTGTTTAATGGTTGTTTAAGTGGTGTAGTGTGTTGCTGCTATGTGAAGGCAATGGCTATAAAACAAACTTTATTTATAGCTCTTCATTAATCAATTAAGAACTATAAAATAAATTAAACTAAAACTATATAAAATCGGAGAGTTAATTAAATAGAAAATTCATTATAATAAAATTGAGTATCATTATTATTCTTAAAGACTTAAGTTTTTAAGAATAATTATTTAATAATAATAGATTTGCTAATAGTGAGTTGTTGCTAGTCCTATTAGAATCTTATTGATAATTATATGAATAATCAACAAACAAAGAAGATATCAGCTAATCAATTAGAAAATGTGATAAACATATTTTAAGCAAATTTATATATATATATGTATAGATTGTAAAAATAGTATTAAAAAAATAAATCTTAAGTTGCTTAAATTAATTGTTATAAATAATTAAGTTTGTAAATATTCTTAATGTGGAGTAAACTCCTTCAGCTTAGATTACAACTTTATATCTCTATATATCTTTGCATAATTAACAAGATTTTAATCCCTTTTCTTCCTATTTATATTAAAGTCCTGTCTATACACATTAATATAACTATAAATTCTTAAGGGGAATTAAAGGATTCTATTGTTTTCAAGAATAACTTAACATATTATTCTGATTTTGTGTCTAACTTTTTAATTAAATCAATTTTACCATTTTGCTATATTAAAAGATCTTATTGTTACAGCTAAGCAGTTAAATTGTTTTAGACATTTATTCTATCATAATAATTGTCATTTGTATAATTTACAAAACATTAAAAATCAATAATAATCTTATTTTTAAATTAACTAAAAATAAGTTAATGGAAATAGATTATTGCCTAGATATATTATGAGAGATGATAATTTTACAATTAAAACAAATGTTCAACCAGAAACTTTAATATTTAAATCTTTATGATTGAAGTAATTTGAATAACAGTAAAGTCAACTGCACTACTAATATGGTAAAGGGGATAACAATAGTAATCGATAAAGTTATAGGTTATTTTATATTTATTAATGTTACTGTAAAATTAAAAATTTGAAGATGATAAAAGCATAAAATAATTAGTTATAAGGTGGTATATAAATTATTAATAAACATTTTATATATATTATTTCCTTTAATTCTCTTGATCAAATCACTGCTTTAAAAAATTCAACTTTAGTAGGAATCGAACCCTTCACAAAATATTTAATAGTCAGTATGTTATACCAACTGAACTCTAAATCAACTTTTCTGCTTTACTTTCATTATTCCCATTTATATATGGTTGGAGTAATTTTAAAAACCTCTCTAAATTAAAGTCATGATGATTGCAGATTCACTTATTAATGCAATTGAATAACTCAGAAAACAATAGAAATTACATAAGCTTATTCCATTTAGGGAAAAAAGAATAAAGTAGAGAATTTGAGATTTTCACTGTTGAAATAAAAGAAATCAGAATATAGGGTAAGAGAAATGGGAAATAATTTAAGACAAAAAATGAAGAACCCAATTAAGTTAATCAAATAGGAAAAGTGAGATTAAAAACAATTAGTATTATAAATTGATTAAGTTTCTAATCATCTTAACTTAAGTTTTAAATAATTAAAGTTATTATGGCTTTACTATTCATATTTACAATATATTTTTTTCACTTTTACTTTACCTCCCAAATTCTTTTAAAATTTTACTAATGGGGTTTTATAAAAAATAATAAGCAACAAATTAAACTAAAATCATACTAGATTCTATTTATATTTGACTCTTAATATGCTAGAATAGTTTCATTAATTTTATTCAATGTTCAATTAAACAATTTAAAACAGTATAATAAGAGATATTAAAAAGTAGATTTATAATTTCAATAAATTCCTTAAGTTTAATAGTAAACGATAGAGTTATTAATAGTATTCATTTAATCATTTTATTTAAAGTTATTCTAAGATATTAAATCTTTTAAACTAATATAGTTCTTATATAATTTTATTCAATACTTCTTTGAGCATTTTAATTAAATCATCATATTAAATTTTAAAAATAGAGTTTAGTTTTTGCGTTATATTTATTTTTGTTCCTTGCTTAGTTTAAGTTTACAATTAGATTTGATGATAATTTTATGGATAGTAGCCATTTATTTAATAAATTACATTAGGGATTTGATTAAAGATATATTTCAATTAAACTTAACTAAAAAATCAATGAAAATATCATATTTTTCGCCAATGAAAATTTAAAACACTGTCTCAAACTTTTCCAAACAAGTTGCATTACTTGTTCTCAGTTATTATCTAGAATAAAATTAATTCTGTTATTTATAAGGTAAATAATTTACACAAGTAAATAAATTTTAGTCCTTGCCAAAATCTTTACTTTAATTGACATTATCAATTAATGTAGATTAAACCATAGTTTAAGTTCTAAATTTATTAAATAAGCATAATACATTATAATTATATATAACTTCCCTTTTTTATTCATATAAAAAATTTGATGGAGTTTTAAAAGATTTATTCATAAGAATTATTTACTGTAAAAATTGAGAATTAAAAATTATAAATACATAAAATAAAAATGAATTAATTCAAACAAAGTAACATTGATGATAAATGCAGAGCCCAAATACTTATGCTTTGATTCAATAATTAAGATCCATAAAAAGCTAAATTCACCTTTTTTAGTTATAAAAAAGTTGGGCAAATATTTGGTTGTAACCAAAATTAGATACGAAAAATTTGCATCAATCATGAGATAAAGCATAAAAAGAGTTAAAAGAATGAAAAAAGGACTTTAGATTTATAAATAAATCACTTAAACTATTTAGTAAATAAAACAACTTTGAGTGAACTAAAATTGTACTCAATAGCAGATAGAGCTAAAATCTTTCATCGCAAATTTCCTGATAAAAGAATCTCAGCCTCTAATTTAAGAAAACTTTATCTCTTTAATGGAGTGAAATATAAATAGGCGAAGTCAGCTTATAAACTTACAAATTCTAAAAAATCTCAAATTAAAGTTTAATAACTTCAACAATACCCATTGATAATTTAAGCTTTTTATCAATAAGAAATTTTAGTCTACTTTGATGAAACAATTTTTAAGCCTCATGCTATTTCAATGAGGTCCTGGGCTGGTCCTTACCCTAATCAAGAGGTACCAAAAGAGGGCATTAATATCTCTACGTTAGCTTCACTAGTATTTATTTCAGGTCAATTAGGACTTTTAGGATTTGTTATAAATGATAAATCAATCAAAATTCCAGATTTAATGCTAGGGCTGGAAATCATTGAACCTTAATTAAAGGGCAAAAAGGTTGTAATTTTCATGGATAATTTGCGTGCTCATCATAACAAGGCCTTCAAACAAAAAATAATTGATTATGGGTGGAGATTTATATTTAATGCACCTTATTCTTCATAGTTCAATTGCATCGAAGAAATATTTTCAAGAGTAAAATATTATTATAAGAGGGACGTAATTGAAAAGAATTTTAACTTTTCAAACAAGGAACACTATTAAATAGTAAGGAACTCAATTCTCAATATTAAGTAAGAAGACTGTGCAAAAACAGAAAAAAGGCACATAAATAAAATGGAAAGTGAAGTTGCTTTATTAGAAAAAGTTTGATTTAGTATTAATTTTGTTTTAAGAAACTTATTAATAAACATCAAATATTAAAAAACTTTTGTTTCTAAGGAGTCGAATTTATGTTCCTTGCCCCTTGTCCTTCTTTGCGTTCTTCTTAACTTTAATTTGAGTTCCCAATATAGTCAGAGTATGAAAAAGACATTTCATTCAATTTTCTCTTTTTAGTTACTCTTCTGCATGATGACCCTTGTTTTAGAAGTGAGAGTGCCCGACCTTTTCGCTCTATAATTAATTTATTAAGACTATTAATTTACTTGAGATGGTTTGATTTTTTTATAGAAGCTCCAAAAACTCATTGCTGATGAGAATTGAATTTTAGGCCCCTGATGTTTGTGTCCCCACTACTCTTATTTACTATTGATCATGAACCAACCTTTGAAGATACTCATTCCTAACAGTTCCTAAAATGCCAAAGAAATAATTTCGATCAGGCAGCTCATGATCATCTTCGTAAATATTTATGTACCTTATTAACTCCTCATCTACTCTGACTTGTTCTCATATTCGCTTCAAGCTTAATTCAGGAAAAAAGGGAACGTTAATCCAAAGTACTTCATTTGACTTAATGAGTATTTTGGTCCCTTTTAGAACATCCCTTATAAATCGCATTGTGCATTTCTTATAAGGAGGCATGAAAATATTGCCTATACTAAATTAAAAGTTTGATACTTACATTGAAATTTGAAATAGTTATACCAGTCAGATTTACTACTGAGTTAACCCTCTAATTACCTAGATGGAATTTACGTGTTTATTTGAGTGCTATTTTAACTAATTTGCGCATTTTCCATAAGTTTACTAATTAATTACAATTTTAATTCGTCAAAATTTATTAATCTTCACATTTCTCTGAGAAAGCATGATTCCTAATATAATAGCTTTTATATATTGGCTGCAAGGTAGCTTAAGCAACAATTATCATTTGTAGTAATTCTCTTAGAATTTTGCTATAGTTGCTAAGATTAGTTATTCGAAGATTTTAATTTATTGTAATTAGGTACTCATTTTAGCACAAATTTTTCAATTTAAGTGACTTCTAAAACACAAATGTCCCTAGGGAGTCCCCAGGGACATTTGAGAAAGGGTTTTGGGGTTTTAAAAGTTGATTTTCTAGGTTTCTGGGTTTTAAAGATAATATTTGGTACTTAAATTTGAGTTATATTTTATTTGAGATAAAATTTAGGTTCCCTTTTAAGCTTAGTATTTACTATTATTTTAACTTATTAACTATAAATGATTAAATTTTAACTTAAATTGTGACTATTAATAATTTTATTAATAAAGCTATTTGATAGTAAATTGAACCAAAATTTAATAAAAAAAGCTGGGACTCTTCATCATTGAACAGCTTAAATTCAAATGATAACTACTCATCTTCTGTTATAGAAATTTCAAGTTGCGCTAAAGAAGAGAGTAAGATACCAAATTTTTAAATTTGTATTTTAGAGTGCCTTGATCAATCAAAGTAAGGGTAAAATTTAATAAAGGAAAATGAAATAAAGCTAGCCAAATCTCAATCTGCAACTACTTATACTTGTACTATTTGTGACAAAATTTTGACTAGAAAATAATACACCAGACACATGAAGACTCATTCTAGAAAGTAAGGCAAGTTTTTCCATTTGAAGCAAAAGGGAGGATACATTTGTAAAGTTTGTAAAAAATAATTCAATGGTAAATACCCTACTGCATAACTTAAGAGGCACCTAATCTTTCATTCGGAAACTGATCTTTGTGAGGCAGGTTATCCTCCATTCGTAAATAACAAGTTTTTAAACATCTAATTTTAATTTATAGGTAGTTTAGTAGTTATATAGCTTGGATCTTAAACAAACGAAAACTAGGGAATAGGGAAGCTTTCAATCTGATAATGATGGGGCACTTAATTAAAATGAGGAACTTAAATAACCGGACCCTAAATTTAACCCTATGCTATTGATGATTCAAATGAAGGCAATTCTCTATAAAATGCATTAAGTTCTTAATAAAAAGAGTTGATTGATAATTAACTACAAGATTAAATCATGTCAAGAAACTATCAAAACTTTGAAGAAATTATTAAGTTTAAAAGCAAATAGCATGGGTACCTCATTGAATCAATTGAAGAACTGGTTAATAAATGACCTTGTCTCACATATAACCACCTAGCTAGACACCAAATTAATAGCTTAAAATAAGACGCACTCTATCGTGATAGAGTTTAAATAGACATTACCTGGCTACTAAATTTAAAGGAACACAATAACAAACAACTAGTCTGCATTATCAACATTTATTTTAGCCCAACTTATCTCCTAATTTGACTTAAAAGTTATGATTTTAACTTGGGTAACCTACTGAATCTCCAGCATCGTAGACTTGTTACATGGAGGTGCATAGTTAGTGCGGCTATAGCAATAGCCAAGCTTCATGAATAAAATGTTGTACATCTCTACCTAAAACCTCAAAACATCAAAATTAATCTTGATGATACCTCATATTGCACGATCAGTAACTTTTCGAGAGCACAATTATAAGGATCCCAAACATTATAGACTGACTCAAACTCATGTCCCTACATCAATGGGGCTAACTACATGGGATAGATAAAAGCAGAGGCTTGGAGAGATAATTACTCACTCCTTGTTATGATAATGCATCAATTAGCTGGAGAAAAGTTTCAAGAGGTTACAGATAACCTGAAATCAGTATCTCAATTAGCTAAAGAGCTGATTGATTCAGGAACTATGACAAATTTTAATCACATCTTATAAGTATTAGTTAAAGGGGACACAAATTTAATTCCAACTTCAACCTAAATTATCAACATTTTATAAAATCACATAATAAATGGATTTTGATATTTTTTAATTCTCAATTTTTACAGTAAATAATTCTTATGATTCATTTAAAATCGTTTTAAATTTAATAAATTTTATATATATATATAAATATAGTATATTGGAAAGTAACTAAATAGTTTCCCACATATTTATACTTGTACCTCTCTAATTATTGTCTGATTATTCAAGAATTTAATAATTAAAAGAAATATATTGGAAGAATTCTCACAAGATTTCTTTGAATATACATACTTGTGAATTCTTTTTACTTATATTTCTTTATTCATATTCCAATTTTATTTTTAATATCGCTATATAATTTAAGTAAGCATAAGAATTACGAAGAACAATTTGAAAGAATTTATTATAATAAATTAAATATATTTTAACCAATTTTCTTTGAATTTACATCTTTCCATCGTTTATTTTTTTGAGCCAAATATTGAAACTCTTGATGTTTAAAAATTAGTACAGATATATAATCTTAAATGATTGTTCACAAATTATAGATGATATTCTTTCAATTGTTTACATACTAAAAATAAAAAGGTTAAGTTTAAACTTTTTAATCATAAAACAATTTTAATTTTTTTGATTAAAATCTTTTTCTAATTATTTCACTTTGCAAACACACATTTAAATTTTGCTGTTAAATTTTGGCATTTTTACCCACTTCTAAATTTTGAAATGATATATCTTATAAGTTAATTTAAATCATGAGTAATTATAAATATTTTATCAGAATGCATTGAAATTTATCGGGATTAATTATTACCAGCCACTTTCCATTCATCATAAATCATACCTTGAATTTAAAGTAATTTTTTTATATATAATAGATTTATTCTGAATTAACATTAAATGATTACATTAAATGAAGTTCTATATTTTATCATATATTATCCAATTGGAAATAACAATGAAGTAAGATGAATTGCAACCTTAGTCTAGAATAGAAAGAGAAGATTTTCAGGTAATTTGAAGTTTTATAATATAAATGAGTAACAATCTTGAAACCTTTAACATCTTTAAAAACTCAATTTGTCTAGTTGCTAACAATATTTTTAACATATCTGGTGACTAATTGTTTTTTATGAACAATTATGCTTTACAAATAGAAAAATATCACAAATTGATTAAGATTATCATGAATACTTATATAAAAAATCATTGAAATCTATTAAACGTTTTTAAATGTTATTTATATATTTATGAAAATTCATAAATAATTTATTATATAAATGAATCTTACTTTTTCTTAAATATATTATAATAAGAAGTGACAAACATCCGCTAAAAAGAATTAATAAAATCAATAAATAAAAGAAATTAATTAATGAAACTAACTTTGAAAATATTGAAATTTAACAAATAAAGAATATTTATCTCCATTAGAATTATTTTTGAATTCCAAAATATAATTCAAATTATAAATATATTTATTTTATATTTATGTTAATCAATTGATGCAGGTAAATTATGAAATTTCATAACAAATTACTAGAATTTAAATTGAAAACATTTAATGTCTCATAAGAAACATAAAACAACATTTAAATAATTAAATAATTTAATATTGATTAAATAATTAGATTTAGTCAAAAAAATGGAGGGCTGAAATCATTATTTTCTTTGGCTCATATTTAATATGCAAATTATGAGCATTTTCACATTTAAGGTTCTAACTTTCGAACCACTTAATAAATTTTAATTCCGACTTCGAATTCACGTTAAGGATAAAAGCAATTAGTGCTTTGAGAGTAAGGAGTCTGTCGTTCATTGTTTTAACACCACACAAGAGATCCTCCAAAAACTAAATTGAAGTATAGGGAATTCGACAAATAAATTAATTTACATCATTTCAACCCAATATCTCAATCTCTTCAATTTTAAATCATTCCAAAACTCACCTGATCGTGCTCCTCAGCAATAAAAAACATAATAAATATACTTTCAAACAATTTTAAGTTCCTAGTAGGATCGAAGAGGTAAAATTGAATAAATAAAATATTATGCCGAATTTACTTTACAAAAATTGGACAAAGAGGCAGTAACCTGGTGAGGTCAGGTTTTGATGCCCAAAAATGCAAATGCGCAAGCAGATTACCCAAGAAGTGCTTAAAATTGACTCCTTTACATTTGTTGATAAATCTAAGCATTAAATTCGTTTTCCTGCACGAATAACATTTAATACATCCTTTTAATATTGCAAATTTTAATATATAATTTTTAGCATTTTTCATATAAGGTTCTTATATTCGAATCACTTAATATTTTTAATTCCGACATCGAATTCATGATTAACATAGGGAATAGGGACAGTAAGTTCTATGCGATTGATAATTTTAGTCCTTCTCTGTTTTGAAACCCAATTGAAAGTCCTCTAAAAACTTAATTGAAGTTTGGGGAGTTCTATAAATTTTCAACTTTTAAAACTTATAGTAATTATAAATATAGATAAATATATTTTAATTTAGATTTAATATATTTAATTAAAATTTCATATGATATAAAAATTTTTTATGTACATAAATAATTAATCAAATTTTAATTCTTTCATTTGAATAATCTTAACGTTTCTTAAATGTCGCATTTGAATAGTATAAAATATTATATATATATATATAATATTGCTTTTAAATATACTAATTTTCTATACTTTTATATGATAATATCTTGAAAATATAAATTTATAAGAAGATTTTTAGTAATTTTAAAAAGAACTAGATTTTGTGATAGTACAAAGCAATATATAATATCATTTTATATTTCCATAGTAATTAATAAATTGAACAAATTTCTTGAAATTTGAGAATTATTAGTATGATATAATATAAAGAATAGGATAAAGCAATAATACATAAATAAATAACTAACATTAAATATATTTACTTATTTTTAATTATTTCTAATGAGATAAAATAAACGTGTCAAAATATTCATTTTCAGCCACTAAAAGCCATAAATTAGATACAATTCTAAATCACTTTTTATATTAGTTTCTTTTAGTTTTTTTAATTTCTCTAACTAATTTTTTTTAAAAAGGTATCCTTGTTAAATTAATGTTGTGATTTAATATCAGTATTTTGTAATTTAAATAAAATGGAGAGAAAAAGAGAATAAATTGTCCGTAAATATATTATCATAAATTTATAAAAAATATTTGATTATGGTTATTATAACTAAGAAAATTAAAAATAAACATATACATAAATTTGAGTATTTTTCATAAGATACATTATGAATATTTATATACTTTCAACAATAGAAGCAAGTATAATCTATATCTAGAGAAAATCTAGGTCTATAACGATAAAAAACTAGCCTAACAATTCTACTTTATAATCACAGCTCTAAATGAATGGGATAAAATAACAGTTGTAAGACTACAATATATAATTAGAAACATCATCAAGTATCTAGCTGAGATATCAAATATCAAAATTTAGTTCGATAATTAAACAAGAAGACAGAATCTCAACATACTTGCTCTAACTAATCTAATAAACTACTAAATGTAGATAAACAACAAGCACATCTAGAAACCCAAGAAATCCATTATCATCAAGGATGCAATTGTCCCAAGTGATTAACATAAAGTTAGCTAAAGAACCAACAAATATTTACCAATTAGTCCTACATCCAATTTCACCAACTAATGTCTTATTTATGTTTATGTGGTAGCACCCCCATGATTCCTAGTAACAGTCTGAGCAAAAGATAGAATCAATGAACAATACTTGTAGGGCAACTACTCTAGCTTCGACCAAGCTTTGCTGGTAATTACAAGCCCCCTTTAACCAATCTATATCAAACTCAGACTTTGAAAAAGAATCAGACTGGAGGAGAGACGAAGAAAGTGTAGAGTCATTATATTCAAAGGTAGGGATACAGATAACTCCTGATAGGTGACTACAAGTTTTAAATAATATGATTTGAATTATATTATTCCTGTTTTATAACTAGAATCTATTTAAAAATTAAAATTATTATCTATTAAAAGTGCCAAGGATTATTCTAACTTCATCTAGTTTTACTTTATGTAATTATATGCAAATGTCAGAAAACAAGATAATAGAAAACTTAGAAGCCAGTAAGTCAATGTTTGAATCAATGGATTCAATCAACTATAACTCTAAAATTCAAGATGGCTACTCACAATTATATAAAATAATTGTCGAAATTCTCTAGAAAGCTAAACAGAAAATGAGACGAAAGTAATCACTCTATTAACGTTGAAATAATATTATGCTTTCAACCAAGTTCAGCAATAAATCAAACAAATAAAATAAGACATCACTCAAAGTGATGTAAAAGGTTTTAACTACTCTCAAAAATGCTTAAAAATCTCCAGATAAACCTAGACTGCATAAAATAATTCGATTAGAACTCCTTGGCAAAAATAATAACATTCGAATACATAGCCTAATTAAATAAGCAACATTCATCAGAATAAATTGTACTCAACTTATCACAAATATCTCTAATTCTTACATATAAGTTAAAGTCTATTAAAATAAATGAAGAAAAACTTAAAGACTGAACAGAAACAGAATTCCTTATCCAGAGTAATAATCTACTTATATTAAATCAGGAAGGAAATAGAATGGAAACAAAAGAGGAGGGTGATAAAGACAACAGAAAATCAAAACAAAAAAAGAAAAAATTGAAGATTTAAACCATATTTAATAGCGGCACAAATGATCTCGTATTTACATTTGTTCGCCGCTTTTTGAATATTCATAATATACATGTTTGCAAGCAAATAGAAAATGCATTGTCATGTTACCTAATTATTCATTAAATTATAGTATTTTGTTAAAATATTATATTTTTGCCAAACTATTTTGTCTGAGTGCCGCATTTCTGTTGGAGCCATTGCTCTATCATGGGCAAAAGGAGAGTGTACTTTTGCTTGCCTCATTTTATTTATTGAAGAATCTTATGTGTTTTCATGCTATGGAAAAAGCAATCAAAACCCCAAAACCCTTTCAGTAGTTTGATTGAGTTTTTGATTGATAAAAGTAGACTATTAGTGCATACTTTTCTAAGGTTTTAATAGTGTTTATGTAGGGTTTAATGTTTAAATATTAGTAATTTAAGTGAGTATATGCGAGGTTTGGGGTCAGTTTATGACAGTGAGTATATAGATTTATTGTTTAAGTTGCGATATGGATGTGATAATATAGTGAATAACTCAAGCCTGTTCTAAATTATACGTCTATAGCAAGGCTCCTTCATAAATCTCCAGCAACTGTGAGGTCTCACTCTCTATTACCATTGAATTTAAAGAGATAGCATCTTAAATCTAAGCCTAAGAGACCCTAAAAATTTTAGCAGCATCACATTGAATATCCTATTAATGATAAGACTCTTAAATACTGGGCTCATTCCTCTCTAGCCTAGAGGGCTGTGATGTTTCATCGCCAATTTCCAGAGCTTAACATATCTGCTTAATCGATAGCTAACATATATAAAAAGAACGGAATATCTTACAAGACAGTCAATCGCATTAAGAGAGTGATTGACTTTAATGTTCCATTTTATAAGACTAATTTAAATTATATATTCGATTAAATACAGAGGTCTTAAGAGCATAATATAAAGTTCATACATGCTGATGAAGCTGTATTTACATTCAATACCTTTATATCAAGGTCTTGGTACAAGAGGTATAGTAATATAGAAGTATATGATTAAAAGGTTAAGGTTTAAACTCATGCTATCCTTGGTGGAATTAGTGAAGATAGTGGCCTCGAGACTTATGTTATTCACCCTCGTTCTATAAAGACTGAATAATATATTAAGTTCTTGCAATAACTCAGAGATAAGTACGCTGACTAAGAGATTATTCTATTCGTTGATAACTTGTCAGTTCATAAAACTAAAGACTCAAGGAAGGAATATGAAAGGCTAAATATAACACCTGTATTTAATGTTCCTTACAGCCCTTAGTTCAATGGAATTGAATTATATTGGGGGTTATTGAAAGGCCACTACAAGAAACTTCTACTCTATCACTTAATGCACGACTTGAAGATAGATACAGCCGATTTTATAAAGAGTGCTGCTAAAAGAGTCAGCGATGATAAAGCTAAAGTATGCGCAAGAGAAGGGAGATTTTGTGTTTATAAATAAGTATTAGATTTAAACGAATGAATAAGTTCACATATTAAATTTGCCCGTAAAGGGATTTGGCTTCTCTTTCTTTTCTTCCTCTTAAGGCTTGCTTGGGCCCATGTTTCTTCTCTTTGTGCCAGCCCCTGCATCTATGTTCATCTCGTCTGGCTTTTAGAAATCTTTGAAGAGTCTCTTACTCAATTCATGCTTTACTTGAGACTTTTCTCTCTCTCTGTTTAATTTGCTGCGCTCTTTCATCAAGTATATAGCAGTACCAGGTTTTTCTATAAAGTTAGAAGACTAAGCTTACTTGTGATGAAAGGATGCTTTTGAAGTTCCTACAGCCAGGTATCACTTATTTTAATACCTTGCTTCTCTTTTTCTTCAGGAGAGATGCTGTATCGTTTCTTGTGAGCTTCTTAAATAACTTCATTTAAGTACTCAGGTTTCAGAGTTGCAAGAACACCAAAGAAGAAGTTTCTCTCTGGCAACTTATTAGAGAGCTGTAGCTTTGATGGAAGGTAGAGAGCAACATCCGGATCACTCATAGCATCGTCATATAGGTTTGTCACTGATATTTCAGGGTAGTTAGGTATCTCTATCATCCTAATTTCATTAGACTTAAAAGCTTTTTTCTCTTCACTGAGTAAGGATTTTAAGAATGAGATTTTAGTTCCTTCCTGAGTTGGCAAGAACAATCCAACTATGGTTAATCTATTAGTATTTGATAAAAGCTTACCTTGCTATACCAAATATCTATAGAGGTCCTCCTTACTTCGAAATTTTCCTATTAATTCTTGAGATTGTATTCTCTTCATTGCATCATTCATAGACTCCATCTTGCTTCCACTTTCTATAAATGTTTATGAAATTTAAAATTATGGATATCCATTCTAAGTTTATTAAAATCTTACTACTAAATAGGGAGGACCTACTGGAGGTCAACCTGAATAAGATAGTAAGAGAAAGATGGAAGAACTTCTCAAAGTTTCAAAGTTTAACTTCCATTTTTATCAAACTTTCTCCATTAAATTGCTCCTAATAATAATTAATTTAATTAGGTGGTGCTCCTAATTTATTTAAAACTTAATTAGGTGGTTATATTAAAGTTCAAAACCGTATTAGGAGGTACATTAAAAAAAATTAAATTTTAAACCTCCCCTCCTAAATTTACAAGAACAGCTTTAGGAGCACCACCTAACCTCACAAAACACATTAAGGTGCATTTTAATGAATAAAATGGATGAATTAATATATAAATTATCACTAAATTTAAGATATATATGACTAATGTCTCGTACTCGGTTCTCATTAATACTCTCTAAAACCTTTGAGGATATGCTCTTACCCTTGTATAAAGGTAGAGTTTAAATAGCTTGTATAATTAATAAAAGTATTTATAAAATGAGCGGCAACTTACTAAGAAAAGCGGTATTGCTTGGTATTAGCCAGCAAAAACTTTCTTTCATGAATCAAAAGAAAATTGAGACTTGCGATGCCTCTACCTAGTACGAACCTGAAATTCTCTAACCTTAGGCATCAGACTTTGAATAACAATTCAGTTGTTAAATAGAAATACAGAACTAAGAAATTCAATGCGAAGTTCCAAAGAAAATGGTTAAAGAGGAGGAAGAGAAAAAAGAAATAAAAGCATTACATTGATGTGAAGAATGTGAGAAGAACTTCACTTATAAATCTGCTCTTAAGCATCATATCTTAGAGCAGCACTCTAACAAGTCCAAGCTCTATCTTAAGCATGATAAGATAGATGGAAAATATTTCTGCTCTTATTGCAATAAGTAATACAATCATTCAAGGGATCTAAAAGTTCATCTATAAAATCATCATGGCAAGAAGTTTGAAGTAATAGATCCAGAGACTTGGGGAGGTCTTCCTTTAAAAAAGAAAACCAAGAGACCCTTTAGAAACTTTGGAACAAAGAGTAAAGAAAGAAAATAAACTTATTAAAGCAGAAATAAACCTCCCAGCCTCAGAGATAGTAAAAATCACTCTTAAGATGAATGCACTTAAACTTCCAATATTGAATATAATTGACCTTAAAGTGTGTAAAGAAAGTTATCTTATCCTTTGGGATAAATTTGAGAAGAAAGTCATAACAGATAAGTAGCTCGCATACAAGATATATCCGTTCAACTACTTCAAATGCGATGACAAGTATCAAATGGAATTCGTAAATGAATACCAAGCACTTACTAAGTCAAGAAATAAATAGTGCAGATTTATAATAAAGCTCAATGCTATTCTGCTTGCTAAATATCACGTAGCTTTTCGTCTTCCTCTATACTAAATGACATTAAGAGACTACATTTAAGATTAAAGGATACCAAAGCAGTAACCTCTTATTCTTACAAATGTTTGCAAAGGCATTGAGGAGCTGCACACTCTTGGATATGTTCATAGAGATTTGAAGCCTGAGAACTCAAAACTCCAAAACCCTCTTCAGTAGTACTGATTGATAAAAAGTAGACTATTTAGTGCATTTTACTTTATCTAAGCGCTTTTTCACATAGATCTTCATATGTAGCGCGGTTTAAATGTACCTTTAAATATTAGTATTTTAAGTGAGTATATGCGAGGTTTGGGGTCTGTTTATGACAGTGATTAAATAGATTTATTGTTTAAGTTACGATATGGATGTGGATGAATATAGTGAATAACTCAAGCCTGTTCTAAATTATACGTCTATAGCAAGGCTCCTTCATAAATCTCCAGCAACTGTGAGGTCTCACTCTCTATTACCATTGAATTTAAAGAGATAGCATCTTAAATCTAAGCCTAAGAGACCCTAAAAATTTTAGCAGCATCACATTGAATATCCTATTAATGATAAGACTCTTAAATACTGGGCTCATTCCTCTCTAGCCTAGAGGGCTGTGATGTTTCATCGCCAATTTCCAGAGCTTAACATATCTGCTTAATCTATAGCGAACAATATATAAAAAGAACGGAATATCTTACAAGACAGTCAACCGCATTAAGAGAGTGATTGACTTTAATGTTCCATTTTATTTTATAAGACTAATATAAATTATATATTCGATTAAATGCAGAGGTCTTAAGAGCATAATATAAAGTTCATACACGCTGATGATGCTGTATTTATTTTCAATACCTTTATATCAAGGTCTTGGTACAAGAGGAATAGTA
>ARYC01003678.1:0-70252 GCA_000711775.1 Oxytricha trifallax
AGATTTAATTCAATGATTTAGAATATCAATCATAAGTAACTTATTATATATATATATTATATATATATATATAAGAGAATAGGGATCATTACAACAATAAAGCTATGCAAAAGAAATCTAGTGGTGTAATCCAGCTATGACAACTACAGGTCCTATCGCTATGACGAAAGTGAAAGTAGTAGAGGATGAAATACTGGAAAGTCCTCAGCTCTAAGCAAGACTAAAGCAGGTGGAAATATAGGCAAAGCATACAAAGACAACAGAAAGAAGAACAGCAATGACTATATGCGTGAGTCTTATATGTCCTCCAGTATGAGCACTGAGAAGCCTGGAGTAGCACTTTTTGCTAAATAAGTGCAATATTTTATGGCTGGTGGTGGTGGTGAAGCAAGCGATTCTGATGATGATTACGAAGAAAGAAATGACATGAAGAAGCCATCCCCAGGTGTGATAGGAGTAACAAGCGCTAAAACTAAAGAGATTAAAAATGCTTCATCAGCAGGTACAACCTCTAAGAACAGCTCTGGCAAGACTTCAGCTTTCAAAAAATTCAAAAGCCCAGAGAGTGAAGACGAAGAGGAGGATAGCGATGAGGAAGAAGAAAAAGATGCTGATGATAGTGATGAAGAAGAAGATGATGATGAAGACAGTGATGATATTAGCAAATCTGTAGGGGATCTGAAATCTGGAAAGCCTGGCAGTATCACCCAAATGTACGAAAAATACAAGAAAATGCAAGAGTTACTAGCTAAGTACAACACTGGCAATTCAGAAGAAAGTGCCACTATTTCAATGTCTAGATGACTAAATTATAAATTTAACTTAAAAATAAATAGCACAGCATTTAATTTGGAATAAACTAGAAAATTAACTTAAATTATGAATAGAATATTAATACTTTTAACATATTTCACAATATTAAATATAAATTTATGCCATCACTCAATCATGCTTAGATTGATCTGCTTGCATCAGAATAAAACTGCTCGTTATGTTTGGGTTATAATGATTCTTTTAATGATTAATTTTTTATTAAATTAAGAAAAATAAGAGAATTAAATTGACTGGTATTTCTTATTATTATTGTTATTGATAATTCTAAGCCAAAACTCTGATTTTTTATTGATCTTTGCTATTGTCTTAATTCGAGTCTATTCCAGATCCCTATGATTCTTATTGATTTTTAGATTGTGACGAATCATTATTTTATAACAGTGATTAAATTAATTATTTAGAATAACATTAATATTACTCATTATTAGAAGCAAGCTGATGACTTTCAATGGACTTCTCTATTAATCTGTTGTCATTACTGTCCGAGTTTTACTGCTAATTCTTTATTGATTTTTTCTGCGATAATTGGAGGTCAGTACCCACACTCATATTAAAAGCGGCGTAAGTAAATATTTCAAGTATTTTTTAATGTTTTAGTATAAAAATGATGTCAAATTAATAGGGAATATCGCTTAATATCTCTCAAATAATAAAGAAAATAAACAAATTCAGTAAGAATATAAAGATTAGATTAATATAAAAATTGTGTTTAAGTAACTCTCTTCATACTACTAGGGGAATATAGAGGCTGCTGAAATTTAAATCCCTCCCTTTAACTAGAAGACCCTCCATCGTTATTCTGCGAGTCACCTTATCTTTTCCCACTCTCTTCATCTTCCTCCTCAGTCAATGTTTTTATGCGAGACACTCTGCCCTCCTCATAATGCTGATAATTCATTAATTTGTCCCCATTATTGCTCTTGTGACTGAGATCGTTCTGTTCTTTTCTGTGAAATTGATTCATTTTGCTAATTCTTATCAAATGAGAATTGATGGGAAGAATGTAAAATAAATGATAAGTGTTTTATCTGCTTGACAAACAAATTATCTTTAAAAGACTTACCTTAATTATTCAATGGACTTGTTGTTAATATCGATAGATTTATCGTTTGAAAGTAAGCTGTAATTACTGCTGTTGTCATTTCCATCCTCACACTCGAATTCATATCCCACACAATTTTTAATTAACAGTGACTTAAAATTCTTTATTTTAATAATGAAATATATTTTCCCAGTTTCTTGGCTTGACACTTCTGATATTAATCTTCAAAATGACCCTCATGATCTCCTTCAACACCTAGTTATAGGACACCACGAAATTATTACGAGCTAATATCATCATATAAATATCCATCTTTAACATATAATTGGTAAGTATACAAAATGTAAAAATTAAAGAAGATTTCCTCGCAGTAAATGAATATTAACTGTGAATTATCTATTTCTTAGTCGGGCTCATATTTGAAATTCTTAAATCTAAAGAATAAATAGTATATCGTCCTTGATCCTAGCAGTAAACTATAATTTAAGGATTATAAAAAATTATCCAAGATATATCCTATTTATAGTTTATTTTACAGGAGGGACTAATCATATTTTTTAGCTGAATTTTATAATATATGTTTAGAACCATCATAATAAAAAAGGCATTCATCTATTAAAATATTAAGTAAGTGATTTATTAAAATTACATTTTTGGATAATTTCTTCCTGATTTTGGGATCAAGCTTGTTAAACTGTATGCAAATTGCTATGTAAGTGGTAATATAGTCTCCACGCAGCACTGTTCCAAATACCATCAGCATAAATGTGAATACCCTGTTAAATTGATATCAAAAATTCAGTCGAAAGTGTTATAATATTATTAAGGAAAGTGAAATTTAGGATTAAAATAATAACTTACTCAAAAGTTGTGTTTAATTGTTTATTTCTCACTGTTTAATCGATAGACAAGAAAATTGTATCCATTATCAGAAAAAGAAAGTAAAAATTTTAAATGTTTTAGCAATGATTTATATCATATAATATTTAAGTACTACAATCACTGTGCCATATAAAATTACATAGTAAGTCTTTCCTTCAAACAATCTTTATTATAAACCTAATAAATTTCCTGTAACTTGGCTGTTATTTCTTTTTCTCAATTTCGACTTCTTCTCAGCTTTCACTCTCCCTTGAACAATTTTGATTGGCTTCACTAAGCACAGCCCTTAGTTAAATCCTATAATAAAATTGATTAAAATGTAATTCTTTCGCTTAATTGATATGAATATCTGCGGTATATCTATAAATTTATTTATTCTTAAACTTACCACTACATTATCACTATGAAAGCTACTCATTGAAAAAATGGTAGGGAAACTCAAAGTACAAATATTTATAGTATTCTCCTCTATCAAGTAAATAACCATTTCTTCTTATTTGATAGATTGTCATTGCAAATCTAACTATTGTCAAAAACGTTAATTGGAATTTATTATAAAAATACAAATAATTAAGGTTCAAAATGAGATAAATTTGAATAAATCATATCATTTTCTTTTAAGAGATATGATATGGACAATTAATGGAAAAAAGATTGGCTTAATTATTTCCAAAGTATTATCTGGTTTTATTCTATGATAACGTCAGAATTCATATAAAGTTGATCTATTATAACTAATACTTTCATACCAGTCCAATGATGAGAAGCAGATTAACCAAATTGATAATTAAAATCCTCTTTTTTATTTGTTTTATAAATATTCTAAAAAGGGAATTGATTTGGCTCTTTGATTCAAGAATAATTTTATGATGATGTAGTAGATATCGTGCTTATATAATAGGATAATTTAGAAAATCTATGGGCATTAATATTTTATCGTTAAAAAAAATCGATAAATTTTAGTACTTTGATGAATCTAAAATAGAGAATAATAAAATAGATTTATCTTTATCGTACAAAACTGTAAAATATTAGCGTCAATAATATTAGCTTAAAGAATATTAATCCACGTTTTTTTAATAAAATGTGAAAAATAAAGTTCACTTACGAAAGATCAAGTCAAATAGAGAGTTAATTCATGTTTAATATAACTTAAATTTATTTTATGGTTACCATAATTGTTTTAAGGATGTCAAAATTGAATTTTTCTCATCAGACTACTTTTATAGCTTGTTGTCAATTCTGAAACCTTGTTTTCAATTTTGCTAGCTTATTATAAATATTCCTTCCCATGAATTGATATGGAGCAAAGCATATCCACTAAATATTAGCATCGTTGTTAGAAACTAACATAGGAATTCTTATTAACAAATTGATATCTATCATTTTTAAAATGTTTAAATATTATTTCTTTTGAAAAATAGTATAAATTAATTTAATATAGTACGCGACAATTCCAAAAAGGATATTAAAGTGTTATAGAGAATAGCTAAAAAATACTTAATTCTAGTTATTTTGACTTCGCTGAATAAGATTATAAAATCTGAATTGATAAATCTTCAAAACGCGCAAAGTTATAAGCATTCAAAGTTTTGTTTTAGGGTTGTATTAGTTAAAGAATATTAAAGTGTATCTGCAGTCCAAAGAGCACCCCAAAACATATATCTACACTCGCGCTGTAATCCCTAAACATTTAATTTATTTAAAATTAGTGTCAAATAATTTAATAATTTATTATTGATTATATTCCAATAAAATTATGATATGTTGAATATAGTATTTCAATTATTTATAATATTCAAAATTTTTTGATAAAATATAGTGAAATTTTATATAAGTAATATTTAAATTCTAGGTATTTTGTTTTTCTAAATATATTTCAGAATTTCAATAAGTCTTTTAACAAAGTTATTGCTTCAGTTAAGATTGAGAAATTTAACTGGCTCTTAATTATTTTGCGATGATTGTTAAAGATTGATTTTCTTATTTTAACTTTCTGATTTCTTTTCATCTTCAAGGATAAGTGCACTATAAATATAAACTTATTTAATTCTTAATAATCAGATGTCAACCCCTTAAACTCCTAAAACTAATATATTTAATTTAACAATTTTTTGCATAATAAGTGGTTTCTGGTAGAACTTGAGCTCAATATAGAAGCCGGCCGATATTATCTACAAGATAATGGTGATAGTAGAAGAGCATATGAAGAAGATTATACTCATGCCTGTGTATTGGTAGAGACCTCCCCTGATGTAGGCATAGAATTAGTAACCACCTGCGTTGGCCAATATAAAGTACACTTTGTTGAAAAATGCCAAAGCGAAAAATACCCACAGATGCTGTTTGATGTAGTACTCGTACACTTCGTAGCTGCAAGTTCAAGCAAATATCAACAGAATATACCCCTAAACGAACAATCAATAAAGTAAAAATATTTAGACTACCAATAATTTTATAAGGATGTTACTATTTGCATTTCTCTAATAAGACCATAACGGGGTTGAACTGAGCGAATTTATCAAAGATAACGAAATAAATCCAAAAAATTACCATATTATTCACTGCAGCTACATAGTAATTTATTGTAGCTGCTATGCTGCACTTATCCTTCAAATCTTAATATGAATATAAAATAAGAAATTAACTAAGTTTTATTCTTAAAGTGACATGTCTCTTTCAACAAGAGGACTGAAGAGTATAGTAGGGGAAATAGTTTTCTATTTTTCTCTTTGGTGCTTATCACTTATTAAGTAGCTATATGTTTATTATTTGGACAAATATTTCATTTATTAAAAAGACTATACATATTTGCTTAATTTTAAGCTTGCAAATTTTCATGCTGTTGATATTTTTACCTGATGTAAGGCTCCTCTTATTATTGCATATGCTAATTATTATTTATTCCATCATTCTAGTTTTGAGTTTGTTATAATATTTTACCAGAAGTATCGATGAATACTAATTGCTTGGAGGAAATGCTGCTACAGTTATCCATTAATTATATTGATTTTAATTTTCAAATAATTTATTATAATTTTGCTGATTTTTTCTTTCACTTATTCATTCACAATTATCATATAGTCTTTATAAACAGAATCAATGCTGAGCTGTTAAGAATGAGTGATCAGAATGGGAGTTATAATATTTGTGTAATCATTATAGTTAATTGGATAAGAAATTCTTAAAATAAGTTATTAGCTAATTAAACAAGAAATATCTTATTCAATCAATAGATTGCACACACAAGCAGATTCATTCCAACACTTGCTCTCTGTGTACTTCAAACTCCTCACTTCTCTTAACTTTTATTCCATGCTATAAATATACTTCAAACACTCGATTTTAATATCAAATAAAATTGAATGGTAAAAGGAAAAGAAATAAAGATGAAAAAGCTGTTACCAATAAGATTTAAGGAATAATAAATTCGATTGTGAAGTTAGAGTAAGCTAGTAGTCTTTTTTAGTTCGAGTAGATGCAGAAGTGGCTGTTTGTGTGTTCTCATAAATATATCATTAAGGCTTAATCTGATTTAACATGAAAAATGACATTGAAATTTAAATTAATAATAATTTTTCTCTCTGGATCACACAATAATGAATGAATCTAAACTGCATTATTCTTCATAATAAGAAAGGAGAATAAAAGATTTGTAATTAAACATTGCCGTCGTCACTGTACTCAGAGTCCGAGAGTCTTCTCAACTTTTGATCTAACTTCCTTAAGGGTAAACAAATATTTTTGGGACTTTGCGACCTTAGTCTCCCATTCCTTTCAAGTCAACTTGCTTGCAGAACCCAAAACATCGTCTAAGAATTTTATTAAATATTCATCATTATTCTTTTAAAAATAGGATTCTGAAATATAAAACTCATTCTTTGATCAAAATTATAATTGCTTTGACAATTCACTTTTCTTTTCATCGATAGTTGAGAAGTTGCTTGCTTCTACCTTTGGTTAAGCTGAAGCATCAACAAACTAAATCCCACTTATATCAAATAAAATCTTTTCGCATGTTGATTGAGAAATTGTTTAATGGGGTTGATAATTATCCAAACAAATAAAGCTTACTTTAAGCATAAAAAATATTTCTAATTATGAGTTGAAGTAAATAGATTTTTTTTAAAGAGATTATTTTTACTAATACCGCCCTGATCTTTCATAAAAACCAAATTACCTACTATAGATAAAATGTGTTTATAAATATCATAAATAAAATTTAAGATTTTCAAAGTGAAAGTGAGAGTATAGCAACTTAGGGCCAAGTCAACTAGCTTTGAGTAAGAACCGTCAAAATCTTTATCGTAGGTTGAGATGAACTCTTGGTTGTTGTCTTGGAGCACATCGTAGAGGACTCTGGCCTTGGTGGCGGCGTCACAATTTGATTAAAGTACAGCGAATAAGATCATGGCGTCTCTGCTAATGCTGCCTTTGTTTTCCTCATCCTATACAAGTAAAATAAAATAACTGTAATTTATTCATCCTCGAAGTATTCTGAAGTAAGAACCTTAACTAGAAGACTGTCGTCGTTGGCAAGATCAGCCCAAACTTTATCAGTGGCGAATCCATCTCTCAATTGAGCAAGAGTATAGTAAAAATAAGATAATATTAAATTCATTTCTAATAATTCTTAACAGAGTGAAGTGCTTAGCTTCACCTCAGATTTGCTTTAGCTTAGCTTCAAGGAGATCGACCTTAGTTCTCTTGAAAGCCAAGATTGTCTCAAACTTGATGGGACCGTTGAGTCCTGATAAATAGAGGGCGGGGAGAGGAACATCCTCATCAACACCGGCGGTATCTCTTGATTTCACGCAACCCATTTTACTATGATATTTATTTTCAAAGAAAGATATTGCTAAAAGTCTTTTCAGATAATTTTTACCAAAATTCAATAAAAATAGGTATTAAAATTTTGCATTGTTGCAATATATAATTGTAATTAGTTAAATAGAAATACTCCACTATATTATTCAATATTTATGAAATTTATCTCTGAATTATTATTGGCTTCAACCGAACTTAATTCCAAAATAATTATTTTGTGAATTCCGTGATTAATCTTGGTAAAAATGATGATATTTAATTATAATAATTGTAGTTAAAGAAATTTAAAATTGAAGATAATACAATTTTTTAATACTTAAATAATAAATAATTTTGTATTTCAAATTTATTCTAGAGAATAATGTAATATTATCTATGGTATGCTATACGCTAAAGTTTATTTTAATATTTTACATAGTAAATAATTATCTATATTATTGCTAACTCAAAAAAAATATATCACTAAAATAATATGAAAATTTCATTAATTATTTAAATAGACAAATTTTGCAATTAAAAAATTGCACTTTTGACGGAAATATTATTAAATGATTTGCTAATTATAACATTTTTTCCAAAGAAACTTAAATTTTAATTATTTTGAAACAATAATACTTTAATAAATATATCAAGAAAACTTAAAAAACAATATAAGACATTTGTCCTTATAACTTTATTAATTCCAAAGTATAATATTTGATTTTGACAATGAAATATTCAAATTATAAATTTATTTTTTAAAACAAAGATTTGATAATATACCTGTTCAAAGTGCTTGCTATTAATCAAGTATAATTAGAAAAAATTCGGCAATAGTTAAATTTTGCTATTTTATTTACTACTTTTCTACGTTTAAACGATTGGAAAATAATATTAGCTAACCTTAATTAACAGCAAGTTTTATGACATTAATTCTAATTTACTCATCCTAAAATTTGGGGAAATTACTGAATAAAATTAACTCAAACAATTTAATGGTTTATAATATAATATTAAAATCGCTTTTCATTTAATAGATCGATCAATATTACCTGTTCAAAATAAAGTCATTTTAATTAAAATTTATTTTAAATAATGATAAGATGCAATAAATTAATTAAATTTTTTTATTAACAAAATAAATTTGCCAATTTTATATATGTGAAACAATTCTTTTCTAATTGCTGATCATAAATTCTTTAGGACTTCTAAATATATTAATATCACTTTATATTGTCATGATTTTACTCTTAGTGTCTCATAAACCCAGAGTTTTTTATTGTTAATTTCTACTTGAATCAATCATCAATTATGGATTTATAACGCAAAAACGAGATGAAAAACTAATTAATCAATTTTGTATTCATAAACAGCATTGAAATTCTAAAATCAATTTAATATAATAAATAATTATTACGGTTTTTCCCAAAATTATTTAAGATATTAATATCTATTGTATTTGTTGATTCATTAAAGATAAGGTTTAATAATTGGTTCTGAATCGTTCTATTATTGCTAAAAAAGATAAAAATAGGAAATATGAGAAATATAATAAATTTAAATAATATTCGTAATCTTAATTGCCACTAAATACAGTAGCTGTCTGATCAAATTTGGTTCCATCTACTTACTGCTATGTTTATTTGTCCATACCGCCAATGTTCCTAATGTGTACCGTAATGTCTTTTTTCAGTAATCTCTCACTTGACCAACTTAGTATTTTGAGTGGTCAAATTCTGCAGATTTAGAAATTGATTTAATTAATATATAATTTAATTTTTTGTCAAATCAGTAATTAATTATATTAGTTTTTATTAGTGCAATTATATAATTAAATATTCTTTTTAATGGAGCGGAAGCATCTTAAAGCATCACTCTTTTCTCAATGTAAGAAAAAATGTCTAACCTCTCATCAATGAATTATAGATCAAAGTATTTCTTCGAATGCACCTACCCCTATGGTCCAGAAAATTCAGCTGCTATTATAAAATAATTCAAAGACATGAATAGCCGCATATAATTTGTCAGTGTGCTTTATGATCCTCAGAGCAAAAAGTAGTATCTTGAAGTTGCTTCTTATTTAAATTCAAAGGGTCTACACAAAAATCATTTCAAACAGGATGAAAGTGCTGGCACGAAAATGCCAAATGACCTCAAGATTAAGATTAAAAAGTCGAGTATCAAATGCCTGCAGGATCTAATAGCCAAATACCCGACTGTCACCCTCATCGCCGGAGATTAAATTTATTTCGACTAATCAAAGTAAATATTAAGCACGGGTAGTTCAAGAGCCGAGTCCTCTCTCTCTTCTACAAAAACCAAAAAGCAAATGCTAGTTGAATTCACTGGCTTGATTAAGTTTGGTAAAATACATAGCCTATCAGACTAAATTAAGATGTACTATAGGAATTCATATAGTTCAAAACTAAAAAATAGAAGCAAAACTAAGAGGAATAATTAAAATGCTACAAGGATCCGGATTTTTAGAAAGACAGACTATTCCAGTTATTGAGTCGCTCTAGACGTTTGCATTAAATGAAATTGATAGATTAAATTCAACAGAAGTTGACACAATTGAATAGTTCGAGAAATAGGGATACTAAGAAGCTGTTGATGCCTTATTTCGAGTTATTGTGCAGAAATAGAATGCGAAAAAGTGTTGCGTGTGGCTTCATGGGAAGGCTGATACTGGCAAGACAAGCATCGTCAAAATGCAACAACAAATCTTCGTGTGCGATGTTCTACAGGAAGGGTAATCTCACTTCAAACTACAAGAAATACCAGTGAAGTTTAATCCATAGATTGTGTTGATGGACGAAATGAACGATGCACACTTCTTTAGGAAAGATAGAGTCGCTAAAATGAAAAGACTTCTGGAGGGAAGCGGGTACTCTACAGAAGTGAAATACGGCGATGTGGCTTTAGAGTATCAAGATGGCGTAGTTGTCATTACAACTAATTCCTTGCCATTGAAGAAGCTGAGAAAGATTGACAGAGAAGCGTTCGAGTCAAGATGCCATTTGATAGATCTCAGCAATGTAAAAAAGAGCGAAACTAATCGCATGCCGTTTGACGCTATCGATTTGGCGAAATACTTTATGACTAGACTCGATGAAGAAGAAACGGCCTCCCATAACTCACAAGAAAAACCAATCAGCAGAAAAATGAGCGAGATGATAGAGAATGAGGATGAGGCCGAGAAGCAACATGATGAACAGAATGAAGGCACAGACTCCTAATGACATGCTTAATACTTTTCGTATATTTAATTATATAATTGCACTAATAAAAACTAATATAATTAATTACTGATTTGACAAAAAATTAAATTATATATTAATTAAATCAATTTCTAAATCTGCAGAATTTGACCACTCAAAATACTAAGTTGGTCAAGTGAGAGATTACTGAAAAAAGACATTACGGTACACATTAGGAACATTGGCGGTATGGACAAATAAACATAGCAGTAAGTAGATGGAACCAAATTTGATCAGACAGCTACTGTATTTAGTGGCAATTAAGATTACGAATATTATTTAAATTTATTATATTTCTCATATTTCCTATTTTTATCTTTTTTAGCAATATTATTCAACAGCAATAACTTTTCATAGAAAATTTAAATTCTAATAAATAATTATTTATATTAGTAAAATTCCTTTCCTTCCAGTAATTTGGTCAGTAGGCAACTTTAACACTAATTTATTCAACTTTTTCTTTTCCCATGTAAATGATGACTTAATTTTTTAAATAAATGTCTGCATTAATCTCTTCTCAATTTAACTGGTAGAAAAAATTAGTAAGAAAGATTAATAAAAATTCACTGATATCTTATCCTAAAAGATTATGAAAAAAATAGAGATGATGAAATTTTAATTAATAAAAAGTAGGAGTTCTAATTCTTATAATGACTTCCTAATTTTTATTGTTACTCTGTGGCAATAATCAAACCATTTGGATTATTATTAGTTCTGCTTCTCCTATATGCTTCTCTAATTCCAAACCTTCCCTAGAAAGCTATCTTTTTCTAAATATAATTTACACTTTATTTTTTTAATTATTTCAACATTTTAAAAATGATAAGACTAAGAGACAATTTAAACTTAAAATTAACTCTTGGTCCTTTTTACTTACGATTACCATTTTCATCCATATCTGATAGTAAACTATAATAATATATAAATTAGATGTAGTAATAATTAAATTATTAGGTTGATACGACATCTTCATCGTGTTAATCTCCATTACCCCAGTATAATAAACAATGTAGTTTATTATAAATCAAAATCTAATTATACTAGAAAATTAATTTAATAATATCTGCTACTGCCCATGTTATCATCCCTACTGCTTCTTCTCACTCGCTTCTTCAAAGTCTTAAGGTCATCGTAAAAACTCAGTTCGTTGGCTACAGCTACTCGGATCTGGTCTAGTTTGTCGAGAAGAGCGTAAATTTGCGGTCTGTGCTCTAAGATGTAATGATTCACCATGTAGTTTGGGAAAAATTCTTTCCTCATAGTATTCTACAAAATTTCAGGGTCACTCTTCATATCTTTTCTGAAAATTAAATGAATAATCAATCGAGAATATATTATTGTAAGAATACATTCAAATAGGGGAAATTAATTAAAATTATATATAATAAATCAAATTAGTGGCAGTTAAAGTTGGCCAAATTAACGATATTGCCCTCATTCGATAGAGAATTCAAAGTTAGCTGAATTTTACTATTGGAAGTACTAATTTATCACATCCCTAGACTGAGTTAACTTAACTTTAAAAGGCTGCCTCTAAATTCAAAAAATTATGTCCTCCAATTAAAGTCGAGTTAACTCGCTCCATTAATGACATAAAATAGAACCGCAAAATTTAAAAATCCAGCTAATTTTGATTTCTCTATCGAATGAGCCCAAGATCGTCAAATTTTGCCAACTTCAACTGTTAATTTGACTTTATTTATTTAATTTTAATTAATTTCTACAATTCGAATGTATTTCTAAAATATTATATTTTCTTTTGATAACATAAATCTAAATGTATAAATTTAAAATCTTTAAACATATGACTTAATATAGGTTTCTGAAAGATTCAAGAACGTTTTTGCAATCCTATTCATATCTTTTGATTCTAAGCAAGTTCAAATCACTAAGCATAATAATTTTGTCAACCATATTTTCGCATATTGTCAACAATTCTCTGTGAGCTTTGAAGTACTTCTACTCATGACTTCTGCACTTAAGTTAGTTTCTGCCTAGCAAATGCTAACTTAAGACTATCCAGCGCTTGCCATGCAAGCGCATTAACTTGATGAAATCCACGCACTCTTTCTCATCCCAGAAATAGAACTGCTTACTTTCTTCATTATCCATCCCGCATCTGTTCTCGTTTTATTAGTGATTAAAGTCTCTAGGAGCTGCTGGGGGTCTACTAGAGGGATGGTCGTCGTCTGAGTAATTTCGTTGTTGGTTTTCTGTTGTGTAGGTGGTTGTGTTTCTTTTCTTTGGATAATCACGTTATAAAGTAAAAATAATGGTCAATGTTGTCTAAAATTGGGTTAACCAGAGTTTCTACTAATCTGATATTCAAATTCTCCAGGGCCAGCTCTTGTTTTGGTCTGTCTTTGCTAGGGTTTAAACCTAAACTAAAAGTATTCAAATATTTGAGATTCTTGGGAATAATATGCTTAAGTTTAATAAGCTTATAAGAGGGAACCAGGTTTCTTAGAGTTACTTTGATTGAAAATGTTCAAAAAACTGATAACTTAATTTTATTATGGTGAAGGTGTTTCTCTCTTAATTAAGGCGTGTAATCTCTGCAGTCTATCCTAATATACTCCCATAAGATTTATACATACTTGGTTTTGATAGATTTATGATAAGTTTTAATAAAAATAAGAAATTTATAAAATATAATATAATCAAATTAGGAGAATAAAATGGAAATGATGAAGTAGTAGCTGTGTGTAAATTAGAAATTTAAGTTACAAAAAGCATATCCAACATTATATTATTATAGGAGATGCTATTGGTAAGAGCATTAGTGGAACAGAACCGAGACTCAGCAAGAAGTGAAAAGAATAATCAAGAGAAACTATATTCATACAAATAAAGTTAAGTATGAAGAATAATAGAAAGATGACAGGCATTTTTGTAAGAGATTCCATAAATATTATTCTTAATCAATCTAATTTCTAATAAAAAATATTTTTTAAATTTCATGGGAATTCTCAAATAGATGAGAAATCATATTTTTCAAATATCTTTTTAAAAAATAAAGCATTAGGTCTTGAGACAATAAGTTAATTGGATGCAGACTAATGAGAATTATTTTGATGGTTAGGTATTCTCTGTGTAATGACTTGTGGAGGCTTTCTCTACAGAACTTGATCAATGTTTTGTGGGCCGATACTCAAAAGTTCCTTAATCAATGCAAGTGAATCCACTCTACTTAAAAGCTCTATATAATAGAATAATAATTTCATAAAGTTAATACTCCCCCACCTTCCATAAAAATGGGGAAGAATATTTTGTAATTTTAAGTGTAAATTTAAAAAATAACTTCTTTGAGCTTAGTTTGATATTCCTCATCGCACTTTATGGCGACTGTTTTTCTCTTCCCCTAGATAATTGCGGAGATCTTGATCTCAAACATATTACTAAAAGATTACAGATAACTTTTAAAACCCTATTATATTTTTAAATTGATTGCATATGTTAATCTTTTGCTTTTTCCATTAGCAATTGTTAAGATTTAATTTTATTAATGATAAATTCTATCTTTAAAATCATAATTTATAATAGCTTAAAAGAAATAAATAAACTGTATCAGAAACTTAAATACCTATATTTCATTTAAGATTTTGTATCTTCTATTTATAAATCTTTTTCATGTGACAATATTAAAATTTAATAATAATAATTTGTATGTAATTAAACTAAAATAATTCAGGAATATTAGAAATTTTTTTTATCAAGAAAAATACTAAAGATTATAAATATTAAATTTATATATTTATTGAGAAGTGAATAATAATAGTGTAGAAATTGTAAGAATATATATACTATTAAATTAATAAGAAAATTTAATAAGATTAAAGTATAGTTTAAATAGAAATCTTTCATTATTTTATTAGAAATTATAATTTTCTTTAATGGTTTGAGAATTAAGGTACTTAAAATAATCTAATTTTTTTCCAAAACAAAATAAATCTGTAAGTAGTAATTTTAAACTTAAGAAAGTAGCTATTTCTTACCTAAAATTATCAAAAGATAAATAATACAACACAATTCTTAGAAATATTAATTAAATCCTATATTATTGTAGGAATACATTTGATTTGGAAATTTAAATGAAAATTAATAATTAATTATTATAATTAGTGGCAGTTAACTTTCTGGAAACCTAGACAATATGATACTTGTTCGATAGGGAATTCAAAATGAGCTGGACTTTACTACTGGCGGTACCTCTCTATCGCATTTCTGGAGCGAGATAACTCGACTTAAATTTTGGGTGATTTGTTTAATTGATTTTAATACCAAAATTTAAGTCGAGTTATCTCGCTCCAGAAATGCGATAGAGAGGTACCGCCAGTAGTAAAGTCCAGCACATTTTGAATTCCCTATCGAACAAGTATCATATTGTCTAGGTTTCCAGAAAGTTAACAGCCACTAATTATTATCATTATTTATAATTTATTATTTATTTTCCCAAATCAAATGTATTCCTACAATATTATCTTTGATTATAAGTTATGGATAAGTGATACTGATTTTGGTTAGTAGTTTGCTCAACTTAATTTCTTATTCAAAATCATAATTAGGGATTAATTTGTTTTTTAAATAGATTTAATTGATTTTTATAAATGAAAATTAAAAAATAATTAGTTACCATCATAATTAGTTGAAAATATATATAAAATTTAAAATTATAGAAATTTCAGAAGAGACCATAGTGAGTTCAGGAGCTATTTAATTATTAATATCATTTTAATTTAATCAAATACCGCAATATTAATTTATTTAGCTATCCTGATAGAGGGCATGATTTTATTCTAAATGATAATCGGTTCAATAATTGAGAAATGCAAATTAATTATCGGACATGAGGCATCTCTTGCTATTCTTTTAGGAATAATTTTTTCATCGTAATACTTTCATATTTTTTATACTTCAAAACAAATAGATTTAAGATTAAATTATTTTTATTTTATAAGAATACTTCTGTCTTATTTCACTTATATGTTCAACCACGTTTAACTAACAGAGATTATTAAATTATTTAAAGATAAATTTAATAACTTTTGTGGTTTAGATATCCTAATTATATTTACAGAGATGTTGACATTTATGAAAATTTCTTCTTCTTTTTTTTGCTTGCCACCCATTGTATTTGCATCTGGCTATAATATGCAGAGAAAGAATTTTTTCTCAAATTTCAACAATATTTAATTAGTATTTATAAAAATATTCTATATGAGCATTTTTGAAATGAATAAAGAAAAAATATTATGATCTTTGGATTGCTCAATACAATTGTCCAGTTCACACTATTTAGGGGAAATCATATTATAATAATTGCTTACTAAAGTTTAATCTGTTTATTTTTTTTGTTTTATTTTCCTTTTTCCTTATGTTAAATAAAGAAGAATTTTTTAAATAATACGGATTTAAAGTATCCCCATATTTCAACATTTACTTGGTTGATCTTCAATTACTTCACTTTCTTTAAATATCATGGAGCTTCAGGGTAATATGAGGAGTTTAAACTCATTATTTTCGAAATATTGTTGATGAGTTCACTCTTATGCTCAAGTGACGTTGTGGCTGCAGTTTCTTTGATAAACACAGAAAAATAACCTAAGTTATTCAGTCTTGTATTTCAATTAAAATATTATGATAAATATTAAATTTAATTAGCTGATTTTTATATTAATTTTAGTAAAGTATTAGGAGAGGGAGTAACAAACGATGCAATAAGTATTATATTGTTTAATGCTGTAATCCAATTTTCTGGTCCAGGAAATAACTTCACAGCTTTTATGAATGAAATTGATTTCTTATATTTTACATAAAATAAACTTTAACATAGTATAATGCGAAATAAATTAAACTTGGACACCAGTCTAGATAATGTACAGCTTCTTGAAATTGGGATTTTTTTCTCTCTTAATAGGAATTTTCGTAGCTTTATTGAGTGCAAGAATGTATTTTTTTGACTATCAAGCCAGTTAAAGAGTGCAATTTTGTATTTTATATGGGTTATTTAGCTTATTCTATCTCTGAGAGGACAAGCATGTCTGGAATTATTACTCTGCTTTCTTGTGGTATTCTACTTGCCAAATATTAACATGGTTAATAAAATCAGATATAGAATATGATTTAATCATTATTTTGTAAGACTTTTATATTTTAGTAATTATGTGAATATTGTTGGTAAAATTTGTCTCCATAGTCTAAGCAAGCAACATCTCTAGCGTTTAACATGATAGGGTATGCAGCTGAGGCTTTCGTCTTTGGTTATATTGGCCTCACATTCTTCTCTTATGTGCACTACGAATGGTTATGGAAATTATTCGTGGGTGAAGTATTTGTGGTGCTTATCGGCAGATTCTCAGGAACAATAAATTTACTTTAAATATTTTGATTTTATATGAACTATTGGCTTAATCAAGATTCTTGGGTAAATTTCTAACAACTTCTAACGCTTTATATAGATTATTTGGATACAAATCAGGTATTGGTTTAAAGGAGTTGACTTTTATTTCTTATGCAGGAATGATTAGAGGTGCAGTAGCATTTGGTTTAGTATTGAAGATTGATCATGCAGTTACCAACAGATCAGTAATCATCACTACTTCCCTTGGCTTGGTAGTGCTTACCACAGTAATTATGGGTTCGACAGTAGCTATGATATAGAGATTACTCTTTGGAAAAGAAGTCGATCATCACTTTATAAAACTATGCATATATATATATATATATATATTATTTTTAATCATAATTTGCATATTATTACACCATGGAATGCGAAACACGTAGATTATAATTCAAAGCAAGAAGCAAAGAGCGAAATGAGTCATCATGAAATAGTTGAGCACCCAAATATAGAAGATATAAAACTTGAAAAAGAAGCTATGTTTAAATAATTCGGTAAAATTGATATTACTCTAGTGAGAGAGATTTTTTTAAGTAAATTCAAATTGAGCTATTAAGTTCATTTAATACTTGTCATAAATTAAGTTAGCTTTTATAATAATGATAACGAATAGCCAGAATAAAAATTATCAAGATTTTAAAAGTTTATCAAAGACTTTGACAGTAAAAGGTTGAAGCCATTTCTGATCTACAAATATGACAGACTTGAGCAATAAAAGACTTAAGGAGTACAACGATATGATAATAAATTAAGAAAATTTTAAATTATATAATAGTAATTAATGTACAATTTATATTTTGTATATAAATATAAATTTTAAAGCCCTGTTTAGTTATAGATTTCATAATAAAGTAAAAGATGTTAAAACGTTTTAATAAGTTGATCGTTAAAATTAAAATTTATTCTTGATTAATTCATAATTATTATAATAAAGTCCAGGTTGCTTTTTGTAATTTAAGTATACTACTACTACTACTACTACTACTACTACTACTACTACTACTACTACTACTACTACTACTACTACTACTACTACTACTACTACTACTACTACTACTACTACAAAGGGGTATTAGTAGATAAAAAAGCAACCTGTAAATTTGAGGATTCTGAGTGATTAATATTATAACTTTAAGTATAATTAAATTTTATTTCCATCCCGTTGTACTTCCAAGAATGCTTATAGAAGATTAAAAGATTTCGACTATCAAAAAGAGCCGCTCCTCCTCTGCCCACTAGGTCCGGTCACTTTGATGCCTCTCCAGTTTGTTGAATCACAGTCCTTGCGTCCTAACCCCTCTGCATTTACCACAAAGACTACAAAGGCTGCTAGAAGTTATTAGTGAACCCGAATGCCTGCCAGAGAAACTAAGTGCTAAAAATGAAGCAATCCTCGGCCACGAGAACACGAGAGAATACGGCCTCTATATCCAAGACAAGATTGAGCTGAAGATTACCGCATGGAGCTTTTCCCCATCAACCGCCAGAAGCAAAGGTCCAGACTGAGGGAGGAAGAGACATTTGATTACAAACCAATGGTTAATAAATAGAGGAGAATTGGATCTACAAACGCAATGACAAAAGATGGAGAAATGTCTCTATACTTTGACACCGCAGGATAAAAATATTTAAATAAAACTTCATCACCAGACTCTAAGGCTGTTTCGAAACTAACGATAAGAGCTGCCACTATGTCGGGACACTACACAGGCGACTCAGGAAGCAATTTTCGAAGGGGGTGCCTTTTGGCAGAAACCTTTAAGTTCTAGAGGAGTTTCTATAGAACTTAGTAGAATTCTCTATCGGTTATTCCTATAAAATAAAGAAGAATTCCATAAGAACATAGAGGAAAATCAATTGTATGCATCCTGAACCACCTGACTTAAATACCTAGCCTATTTCATCATCTTGAAAAGTGGATGACATAGCAGAGCTAACAAGAACAGTACCATCAATCTAGAGTAATTATATGCAGATAGTATCACCTTCTAAATTGGCGAATATTACTGTGACCTGAGTAGATGGCTGTCTAGGAGGTGACTTTTCACTGCAGTGTATGATAATCTATCGAATAGTTCAAGATCGAGGGGTCTGGGACAGGGGTGACCAGAGATACGTTAGAAGGAATAAGGAAGTAATAAAATCCAAAATCAAAAGCTTCTTAATATCGAATGTAATGGAGTGGCTGATAGAGAATACTCTGCTATGGGTATTGCTTCGGGGATCAAGAGCCAAGCTGGACCACTTTAAGAAGAAGATTGCATCTGATGAAGAGCAACAGCAATTATAGGAAGAAGCTATTGGTGGAGAAGGACCGAGTGCAGCCTTGGTAAGTGAGAGATTAGAAAAAATTATACTAGGAATTGAATAGCTGCTCTTGGGTTTCGGCTATGAAATGCTATAGGAGAACCCCTTTATCCCTCAATCATTTGTAGGCCATTTAAAACGCTTTGTGGCTAGGAAGAAGGCAATCGAGTATCAGAAGCGGTACAACGAAGAAATCAAGCTGAATGTATGCAACATGAAGAAGAGAAATGACGCAAGAGAGTCGCAGAAGAATGCAAAACTTTTTATATGAAGATCATCAAACAAATAAATAAGCTATGATAAATACCTAATAAATGCTTTTATTTAATTAATTAAAGTAAGTATTTCATTTTCTCTTTCACTTTATTTTTTAATCTTTTATATAGTATTAATCATTAAATTTTATAAAAAAGAATTTTCTTTAAAAGCAAGTTTTCATATACTCATTTGATTTAATAATTTATTAATTAAAAACAATACTAAAAGTTATAATAATTTTTTAAGCATCAATCTTTAATAAATAAATTAAAGAGAAGAAATCGAAAAAGACTATGTAAAATAAGGCTCTTTAAGAGACAGTTTCGATCAGAGATATCAAAATTCAAGCAAGCTTCACGGTAAAATGAGATACTTCAGCTCTAGTGAAACTTGAAATTGAAATTATTTCCAATAAGATATTATTAAAAAGAGTATAAATTATTTGAGATATAGTATAACGGACTCAAGAGAATCATGTCAAGGCAACAATTGGATAAAGAAGATGCAATTAAAGAAGAGCAAGAACTAGAGAACTATATTAAAGATATTTACAAATAATTTTGATTTAAGACTATCACAAAAATTTAATAAGGCAGACAATTATGTTTAATCAAAAATAAAAAGTTTGTCAATCTGTACTTTTACAAGCATCATAATAAGAATGAATAAATTTTAAAAATTAAATCTTTTAATTATAATATTAGCGGATAAAATTTAAATTAAAAAATGTAAACTATTTTCTTAAATTAAATTGGCCTTTATTTTATTATATCAACAGAGTACTTTAAGAACACAAATTTAATTCATAGAGAATTATAATATTCATAGCCCAAAAGGATTTGGCAGAAAGAAGAAAGATTCAAGTTTGGATTAAGATTTCGAAAGAGGCCTACTTGACAATCACAATATACTAAAATCTCTGTATTAAATAAAAAATCCTGACAATTAGCAACAAAGAATTTTTCAACTCAATAATCCTAATTACTCTCTCATTGTTAAAAAACAATTAATTTCAACAGGAGAATTCTACTATAAAAGCACACAAAATATACTTTATTATCCAGTTTATATTTAAGCCATTCAACTATACTGATAGAAAAGAAGTTGATCAATCTGTAAAATAGTTTAAGGAATCTAAATTTGAATTAAGTGAAATTAAATTAGAAATGTTAGATTAAGTACAGAGAATTGAAAGTATTAATTATATTTAGCATTACATTTAATGTCAGCTACACTTGTTAGTTAAGGGGCTTGCCTGAATATGGCAGTACTATTCTTCTACATGCTCATGGGATCAGTCCTAGAAAAATATCATTGCAAAGTAGGGCATGAGGCCAGTCAAGTAATCATATTTGGAATGATAATATATATTATATTTATGTATTATTTGCAAATAAATGGCAAAGAAAAGCCTTAAAATCCATTATCTTTTAATTTAAATATTTATAGTAGAATAAAATATTAATAAAAACTGCTTATAATTTAGAAACAAGTTTAATAATGATGACCATAGTAATTTTGTTAATTTTTCAACTTAAATCTGTAAAGGCCATTTAATTATGCTATTAATTATTAAAAAGTCTTCAAGAAACACATATTCATTTTATATCCTTTTTAATATAAAATAGTCCATTTAATAATTGGAATCATAAATCCTATTATTGAATATATTTCTAATTATAAACTATATTCAAGAAGGTGCAATATTATTTAATGAGAATTATTATATATTACAGCAAGTATCTTAAACGATTAAACTACCTTAAATAAATTAATCTATGGGAATGATATTCTCATACGGAGCTAATTCAACAAGACACACAGAGTTCAATCACATGCTATCCTTTGATGAGAATTTCTTCTTTAACTTCTGCCAACCGCCTATAGTCTTTGCCTCAGACTACAATATCAAGAGACAAAAGTTCTTTGAATATTTCTTGAACATATTCAAAACCCCAAAAAATTTTAGCAAGAAGTTACTATTTGATATTAAGTAGAATTCTTTAATAAAAGAAAATAATTATTAAGTTAAAAAAGAAGAAATTGAATATAATTTACTTATATTTACATATTTTCTATATCAATCTTATTTTTTTAAAAACAAGTAGACCAATCATTTTTAATTAAACTTTAATATATTGTAAAACAATAAGGAAAAGTTTGAGGATAAATTGCTCTTTGGATTATTAGGAACTATCGTACAGTTTTCTCTGTTCAGTTATTCACATACATCATTATGGAATGCATGGATTTCTATAAATACAACGGCATCACAGGGTAAGAATTATCAAATTTTATTTCCTTAATTTGAAAAAATTATTGAGAACATTTTTATTTGAAATACACACTTCTTAATATATACTGATTTAAAGGCATTTTATTTGATATTTATCAATAATCTAATTTATAGTGAATATGAGATGTTTGAACTTTCAGAAATGGAAATTTTGTTGATTAATTTAATTCTAGATTAAAAAACTGCTAATACAGATTGCCTTTAATAAAATAAGAAATCAAATAAATGAACTAAAATTATAGCTTGCTTGTAAATTTTCTAGTTTTTTATTAGAAAAATTACTTAAACTTTATTAGATCTATAATTAGGATATTTTTAACATTTTGTTGAAGGATTTATTTTATTTTAGAATAAGTTAGAATTTAATAATTCAGTAATGGGAAATATAAAAGCTATATTTGCAGTAAAGTGCAACAATCAAGCAATAAATAATAAAATGCAATAGCTACGAATTTAGCTTAGGATTTTTCTGTTAATAGTGCTCATATAGTTTCTAATATAATTGAAAATTCAGTAATATTAAGTAACTAAATATAAATAGAGCGTGTTAATCATCAGTTTATAATTAATCCTTTGTTGATGTGCTCTTTACTATGTTGCACTGATGTAGTCGCAGCTATTTCAATTATAAAATACGAGGAACAACCAAAATTATTCTCATTTGTCTTCGGAGAGTGTATCACCAATGATGCTTTCTGTATTATATTGTTCAATACTGTCATGGAATTTGCTGGGCCTGGAAGTTTATTGGACGGCACTATAAATAAAAGTAAACATAAGATAGTAGTTATTTACAAAAATTATTTCTTTTACTTATACGCCGTTCTTAATCATGTACAGTTTTATACGATTGAGCTTTTGGTCTATTTTTGCAGGAGTTAAATTTTATGATTAAGCTTTACATGATATATAATATTATTTATTTTTAGAGTTGCAATGGCTTTTCTAGCAGCTATAGTGACTAAATTCTTAAGATTTTTGACTGTCAAGCCTATTGTTGAGTGCACTTTGACTTTTTGCTTCGGCTATCTCTCTTATTGCATAGCTGAACTCTTCCACTACTCAGGAATCATCTCATTATATTTGATATTATTGGTTAAGGAATATTAATTAATCACATTATTGGCTTCTGGAATTTTGATGTCGAAATATGCTTGGTACAACCTATTTCCTTAAGCCAAGTCAGTTACTTCTCTGGCCTTCAATGTGATTGGATATGCAATTGAGGCATTTGTGTTTGGGTATCTAGTGCTTACCTTCTTCTCGTACATTCAATTAGAATGGTCATGGTAGTTGTTCGTTGCAGAATTCATTATTGTCATTGCTGACAGATTCATTGGAACTACTGGTATTATCAATTTAATAAAAACTCAGATTTATTCGAAATAGAGAACTATCGATTTTTATAATTTATCAAGTTCCTTGAGGCTTCAAATACAAGTCTGGAATAAGATTCAAGGATTTAGTTTTCATATCTTATGCAGGAACTATGAGAGGAGCAGTTGCTTTTGGTTTGGTCTTGAGAATCGAAGGGGATGTAACTAACAGATCAGTTATTTAAAATCCTCTTTAATCATCCTTGTTATATTTATTTTCTTTAATAAAAATATACTTTATGTGCTTTAAGAATTTAATAAAACACATATTATTGCCATACTTTTAAAGAATAGAAATATAAACTTGAAGATTTATTTAATAAGAATTCAATTTTTTGAGTATAGTGTAATTAATTTTATTGAATAAGTATATTTTTGCTTAAAAGCGAATGATAGATATTTTACGTATTTATAAATAAAAAATATTCCTATAAAAATTGAAATTAATTTTATGAAATAAAATTGATTTTTGGTCTTATAAAAGGAACAATACCATTGTGTGTTATACAAAAATTATTGAAAATATTTTAAATAATTTAATTGTTTATATTGTGACTATTGCCCTGTCACTTGTGGTTTTCACAAAAATTTTCTTAGGTTCAACGGTAGCCACAGTTCAGCAGATTCTCTTCAGCAAGAAGCAGCCAAAGCTCTAATGAAGGCTGGCTATGAATATGAAGCCAAACACTTAATGGGTGAGGAAGGAGACGAGAATCACCACGAAATAGTAGAGCACCCTAACTTCGACGATATAGCTCAAGCCTTGAAAGAACCACAGCAGTAGCATTTAAACACTGACTAGACTCATTCACACATTAACTCCATAAAGAGGAGAAAGAAGAGGTGCGGAGATTTCCTGAGGAGGTTTGATGCTGAGACGTTAAAGCCATTCTAAATATACAAGTATGATAGATAGAAGCACAATATGGCAAAGAAACTAAACGAATTACTTATGAATAAGGGAGAGAAATTAGAGGAAATGTTTGCTTAAGAAGCTCAAGTTGTTAATGAAGGTGGTCGTGCTTCAGACAATCCCAATTTTTAAAACTTTCATGAATTATGATGGTTTTCCTTAACTATTTTAATCGATTTAATTTATGTCAGGAAATCATAGCTGTACGATATCTTAATAGGGAAGGCAAGATCAATAAGTTGGTCTGGTTAGCAAGAATTCAGCGCACCCGTGAGAAACAGTAATGTTAATAGTTCAACTACACCTAGAGGGGAAATGGTGATAGAAAATTAAAATAGGTTCGGCGCTATACCTCCACAGCTTCTCTTTCCTCCCAAGAAATATTAAGGAATCGTATAAGAAAATATGTAGAATCCCAAGTCAATTGTAAAATTATATAATGATATATAAATTTATTAAGAAATTAATATAAACATGCTAATCGTAGAAAATTTCCAATTCTTTATATTACCTAAGTATTATATCAATAATGTTTAAGCTATTAAGGCTAAATTAAGTTGCATTTAATTAAGTGTTATAGTTTAATGAATAAATTAAGTGTGTTCAGAAATAAATGCCTCCTCCAGAAGACCCTCCTGCTTTTTTATACCAGTTTTCTATCTCTTATTTACATGACCTTTTCCACTACCTCTGATACAATGGATTTATTAATCTCCTTCTTCTTTGTTATTGTTTCATCTTCGTACTCATACTCCAAATTTTCTTCATCTTCATCTTCGTAGTTTATTTTCACTCTGGATCGTTTTTAGCTAGCTTATTTATCTTTTGATTGGCCTCCCTATTCACCGTCTAAGAATTGAAATAATAATAATAGCTTGATATTATTAATTTTAACTTCTAATTCAAAATCTGATATTCAAAATATATAAAAGGATATTATAATGTACGAATTCACCCTTGTCCTCAAGATCCTTATCGTTCTCTTCTTCATCTTCAAGCATCCTCAGCTCGTCCATCCAATTCACTTCCATAATCATACTCATTTTCATTCTCTTCTTCCTCCTCTTCAACATCGATTTCATACTCAGTGACTTCATTCTTGTCAAGCACCTCCTTGAACTCTTCTAAGTTCAAGTTGAATATCTCTTGTGGAAAGAAGGTGCCACTTTTCAGTCTTTGTAAATTTCTTTCTCAATAGCTCTATCGACCATAGCCGCCTTTTCAGCTGCTTTTTCTCTCACGCTTTTCATATTTCTTGTTTATTACCACAATATTTTCTTGAGTGTGCATGGAACTAATAAACTATGACAATTTAATTTCAAAAGAAAGTCTTAAACGAGAATAGTAAATTTACCATTGTCAATACTATTGACTTAAGTATACGAAGCTTTCTCTATCTGATGATCATTTGATGGAGCTTAGTAAGTCTCTGCTTGCATTTGTGTCTCTGGAACTTTCCCCAAAATACCAAATTCTCATCAAGCATTTCGAGAGCTTTTTGATAGTTCTTTGGTAGTCTCACTTTATCCCAGAGTTTATTTGGTAAGTAAGCTCTCTCAATTGTTTTTATAAAAAACTGATTAATATTTATATAGAAAGTCGTGAAAATATCTACTTTAGATGTAATATTATCAAGTACTGAGAATTATCATAAAATATAAGTAAAAACATAAATTCATCTAAAGAAAGCATTGGCCCTTGTGCTTGAGTACTGTGGCATAGCGAGAGTTTGACAATGGGCAAGAATGTCTGTTCCAAAGACCTGTCAAATTGTACTCATTTCTGCATAATGCTTAAGCCACTGTTCTATATTAAAATGATCATTAATCTCAAGTCCAAGCTGATAAATTATTAAAATAAAGAATTTAAATTTTCCATAAACGTTGATGAGTGGGTTCGTATTGTAAAAAGGTAAGGCTTAAGTAAATGAAGAGTATGTATGAATTGATGGTATTTTCTGAAGTTTTTCCCTTTAAATAAATACCAGGCCATTCATTTAAATTGAAAACTTGACATAGATTCATCAATTCAGGTATTCCATTTTCATTTAATTTCTCAAATAGACCATTATTCTCATAAATAAGAACCTTCCTCATAATTTATAGGATATGATAAATGCTTGCTGACTTACTTGGATTTGTATGAGCAATGACCGTGATTAATCACTCTACAAACTACGTCGTCCTAAATCAAATTTAATAATATAAATTATTTATTTATTTGTTACTTTAATCTCTTGCTCTCTCTTATTTATGACATCGATTTATTCTATAACTAATTAATATAATAATCTATTTAGCATAGCTAGAAAACAATAAAACAAAATTGAAGAAAACAATAAGAATGTAGAAGTATAAAAATTAAATTTAAATAAATTATTTGACATTTAAATGAGCGATCAAAACCCTGTAGTACTAGAATAAGAGCCCGCAGTTTCCACTTCCAAATGCTTCAAATTTACCTACGTGAACATGTCTTGTTTGGCAAAAGTTTTGCAAGTATTTTCTGTCTTGCAGCTTATTAGTTATTGTGATCATCAGATTTGTGTATTTCCTGCAACTTGGCTCATTGCCTAACTACATTATGACATTCTATTTCGGGGGGGGTCTAAGTCGGTGCAAAAAATTTTTCAAATTCCCTTAGTCGGTGCATGATCAATTTTTGACATTATTGATATATTTTATCATCCTGCCCCACATAAAAAGTATCATTATTAACTAAATTTTATGTCTCAGCTTCTGAATCGAACTCCTTCATTAAATTTTGATCATAGGACACTTATAATATTATTACAAAAATATTTTTTCTCTGTGACAGATATTTATTTAAGTAAAATAAACAAATATCATTTCATATTTTAATATCTAACTAGTCAGTAAGCAACAAAATTGGGGATTAAGAACATCATAATTATTCGCTAAATTAAATGATAAATTAAAAATTCGTACATATTGATTAGTGTTTTTAAAAAAAGACAATTAATTGAGTAAATGGTTTTTTTAATAAGGCCAGACATCATTTAATTTAGCGAATAATTATGATGTTCTTAATCCCCAATTTTGTTGCTTACTGACTAGTTAGATATTAAAATATGAAATGATATTTGTTTATTTTACTTAAATAAATATCTGTCACAGAGAAAAAATATTTTTATAATAATATTATAAGTGTCCTATGATCGAAATTTCATGAAGGAGTTCGATTCAGAAGCTGAGACATAAATGTTAGTTAATAATGTTACTTTTTATGTGGGGCAGGATGATAAAATATATCAATAATGTCAAAAATTGATCATGCACCGACTAAGGGAATTTGAAAAATTTTTTGCCCCGACTTAGACCCCCCCCCCCTATTTCGTGGTTTTTTTATGTGTATTTGCTACTATTTGAACTTGGAATTATGAGCATTAGGAGGAAGTTCTACTTATTACAGAAATGTAAGGATAATTAATTATTTTAAGCGATTTTGGCGAAATTAAATGAGATCGAGTTTATTCACAAAATCAAAAATTAATCAATAATTTTCGATTATAATTCAATAATAATGAACTTTTTCTGGGGAAAAGCAGTATTCGATTTCTTTTTGGGTTGCATGATTATTTCAGCCTATGTGGTACCCGCTATAGACGTCCCTGCAACAATATTTTTCATTGCAACAACTATCGTCCTTGCTATTACTATTGCAAATATATTCTAATTCATATAATTAACTATTTTTAGATCCAACTAAATTACTTCTGAATATAATAGTGTATTCTTCAGAAAAGAGGAAAGAGAGCGCATTGACAAAGACCTAGAGAGAATCAAACAATTAGATGAGATCAAAGCAAAAAAACTACAAGCAAAGCAACTAGCTTAATTAGCTGCTCAAAATGTTGCTTAAAATGCTCAAAACTCTAACTAGGGGCAAGTTTGAAATAAATCAGAAAGGGTTGATGAAATATCACAAAATTATATGAATATAAATAACTGATGTACAAATCAGTCAGATTTTATAAAGAGAAAGATTTTTGAGAATGAGCAAAAACTAAATAATTGATTAATGTTTAACTAAACCTACAAATATATAAATAAATATATAATGATATGAAATAGTGAATGAACTATATTTCTCTATTGTAATGCAAGAAAAGTTTATGGACTATTCTTATATATGATAAATTAAAATGAAGTTGCTCACTTATTAACATTATTGATACATAAAATTTCTTCTTATTAACTATTTCTTTCAAATTTAATTATAACATTTTCTATATAAAAATAGACCTTTTCTGTTTATTATTATCCCATTACTTTATTGGATTTAAATTCCCTGTAATTTTTCAAAATAATCACAGTCCTTAAAACTAATAGTTAATCTTATATATTAAAAACTAATGAAATAGTTTTAATATTTTATTAGTAAATTTTGATAATTAGAATTTTAATTTAATTTCATTGAGGAAAATAACAATGGCTACGACTAGGGATGAAGAGGTCTACGATTACTTATTTAAGGTGGTTTTGATAGGTGGCTCAGGCGTCGGCAAATCTAATCTGTTAATGAGATATACCAAGGGAGATTTCAACATTGAGTCTAAGACTACTATTTTGTGTTGAATTTGCCACTAAGTCTATTAAAACTTAATAATAGAATGAAAGTATAATTTGAGGGTATCAACTCTTAGTATGAAATATGGGAAATGATTTGAGAATTAGGTTTATTTTTAAACTTAGGATAATAAGGTTGTTAAGGCATAGATATGGGATACTGCTGGTCAGGAACGCTACAGAGTTATAACAAACGCATATTACAGAGGGGCAGTAGGAGCACTACTAGTTTATGACGTTACTTGTATGGATAGTTTATTCATTTTTATGTCTCAAAAAATATTGTAAGCTTTCTCTCTCCTTTTATTTAAGGAAAATAAACTTCGAGAAATCCTATAAGCAATTTAAAATATAATCAAGTTTCTAGCATGTAAGTAACTGGCTTAAGGAATTAAAGTAATACGCAGACAGCAACATTTTGATACTACTAGTGGGAAATAAAACAGATTTAAAAGATAAGCGAGAAGTAAGAAAGAAGAGGCAGCAGCTTATGCCGATCAACACAGTCTGGCTTTTATTGAGACCTCTGCTCTCTACTGCTCTAATGTAGATTTGGCATTTGATCGTATTATTAATGGTAAGTAAAAGCTCATGCTAAAATGTTCTCTTTTTTCTAATAAAGCATTTATTGATTACTGAACTTAAACGACTCATCCATTTTGCTATAGAAATATACAAGGTGATTAGTTCAAACCCCTAAAAATAGGAAGAGGATATGATGATGTATAATAAAGAGTAAGGAGGCACTGGAGGCTAAAATTAAAATGATAATGGAACAAGTGAAGATTCTCGTACAAACCCAGCTGGATAGACTAAGGGTAGCACAAGTCAGAGCAGTGAACTCAAGAATCCTAGAATGAAACTATAGCCGTAAAAATAAGGAGAAAAAACAAAGAAAAAATATTCATGCTGGAAATGAAATCAAAATTTCTTCTTTACTAGAAATACCCAGGAACTTAAAATCACTATATTTATTTTGAAGTTAAATTAAAAAAATAAAATGCTAGATTTATTTTTGTTAATTATTAACTTATAATCATTGGGTAAAGTTCCTGAATCTAACGATGATCAATAGTATCAGCATAATTATAAAATTTACATAGTTTGAAAGTTGGAAAATTGTAAAGACATCAATACCCCGAAATAAAATATATAAATCTTTTTTATTATCATCTTTATGATAAGAAAATATAAGTATTTGTAATACATCAATATTTCTAAATATATTTTACTATGTATTTCTTAAATTAATAATGTTGTAAATACTCGAACAAAGAAAAGATAAATTTGATATTAAATTTATTCTAAGATTTATTTTAAATTAATTCCTATCTTTTGATTTGATATTAAAGACAATCAAATTAATAACGATCCTCTAAATAATTATAAAGAAGTCATTTATGAGCATTTTTGTTAAAAATAAAATTCACCTTCAAAGGCAAGAGGTTTAGTAAATAAAAGATTGAGATTAAGCTATTATTAATAAAATGCATAAAAAATAGGAAAAATAAAACAAATAAATACAAATTTAAATGTAATTTGAGGTAACTGTCACTAATTAGAAATACAACCAAGTTAATTTAGTTTTAAGAAATATAAAATTAATCTTTTAAGTTTAAAATAAACGAATGGACCAGTTATTCATTTCAAACTTAGTATTATGACAAGAGCATTTAATTTATTATTTAATTAAATTAGATTAATTAATTAGTTTATTAAGTAAAAAACTAAGATTTAATTAGTACTTATTGATTATATTATTAGTACAATTACAATGCAGTTAATAGTTTAATCGTCAATTTAAATTATCATTAATTTTAATGACATTATTTTATTGTTGTTAAGCAGCTTATTTTGCAGTTACTCTTATGAGAATTATGTTGTATAGATTTTCATTATTATAGAATTATATGGTAGTTATTTGATTGCTTGACAAGTTAGTTGCGTCAATTATAATTGTAGCTTTATGTACTTGTATGTGAGGTAAGATTTAGTTATGTCTAGCTATTTTGTGAAGATTAAATAATTATGATATATATATATCGCTACAATCTTGCTGGAGTGTGGTTTGAGTTCCTTGTTATTATAAATAGAGTAGTTGCTTATTAGAATGCTTCTAAAAATGCTTAATAAAGCTTAATTGGCTATTTTAATCCTTGTGAATTTTCAAAGACTTTTAGCATTTAAATGTTGAGCTTGAGTTCTAAATGCAGTATGAAACTTACTCTTTAAAGTATCCTTTTACAAAGAGATAGGCTGACATAATAAATTTTAAATGAACGATGTAGATATAACCTTTTTAATCTAGTTCATGCCAAACTCTTCATTATTGGATCATAATTTGATCAAATGTAATATCTTTGCTTACACCCTTTTTTAGGAAACTATACATCTCATTGAATTTTTCTAAATTGCTGGTTGATGCTAGTCTGTTGATTATTATAGAGTATGTTAGATGTATATTCTTAGTAACTCGATGTTCGATTATTTTTACAAGTAGTAGCGAAGTTATTGCCTTGTTGATTTTTTGTTATGAAAATCTGTAAAGTGCACTTCAAGTTCATCATCCAGTTGATAATCAAACTTTTGATAATTATATTACGAAATTTGCCCTCTGGCCTTCTTTTGAAGAATTTAAGATAGGTAGGTATATGTTAATAAAGATTAGGATGTATTGATGCTTCTCTATATCTACTGAAGAATTTATGTTGCGATTAATTTTTTATGTATCTGATAATTATAGTTGTAACTCCACTTGATTTGATAATTTTCTTCATGTCTGATAGAGGAGAGTGCATTGACATAAAACTAGTTTAATTACTCTACTTGCCAGTTTATTTATGGTTTTATTTATAGCATCATTAAGTGTACATAAAAGAGATGGAATATTGTGAAATTCTCAAAGATATTAATCCCAGGCTAACATAAACTTTCTATTGTAATGAGTCCAGGTAAATCGTAAGTAGTTATGTAATAGCGATATATGGCTTGTGCATAAGGTTTCTTTTTATTTAATGGAATTTATTAGTTAGTTTGTGTAAGTTTTAACATTCGAAATTGGCGCTAAGTCATTATTCTTGGGTTTACAGTTTGACTCAGGTTTTATATTATGCCAGCTAACTTATAATTATTTTATTCTTTGATAATTTCTTGTAGTTAAAATCAGGATTTCCTTAAATTTTTAATTAGTTATAGGCATTAATTGAATAAATTTGCTTTGATTTTCTTGGAAGTCTAAAAATGCTATTTAAATTGGGTTTAGTTTCATTTTCTAATAATTTCATTTAATTTGATAAATTTCATTCCATATATTTAATAATAATAATAATAATAATAATAATAATAATAATTAGATCACATTAAGGTCTCTGGGGACCCCCGATCATAGTTGCTTTTTAGTGCAAATAAGAGACAAGCCCTTTTAGTTAAGTGGAGATTCACTCCTGAATACTAAATTTTCATCTTCTTCTGTTGTTTCTTCTTTTTCCTCCTCTTGGTTTTCCTCTTCCTTTGTTCTTTCTCTTGTTGTTTCTTCTTTTTCCTCCTCTTTTTGGGCTAGAGTGTAGAATTTGAACAGTCTCTCCTTAGTCTCTGAACTTGAACTAGGTGTCAAAATGTTTGACATTAATTGAGAATATAAGTTCTTTGGAGGCAATGTAGCCTTTACATCTTGTTGTGATTAGTTGAACAAAGTCACTTTTCATGAAATATGTGTGTTTTTAGAGACATTTGATGTAAATTTCTACTTTGTTTAAGTGTTCATGGTAGTCTGCTGAGACCGATATACAGCTAGCTTCATTGGCTGTTATATTCTTCATCAATATCATTACTAGAAGTCTGAAAAATTCAACTGTGGTAAGTTTTGTGTCTTCCATAGAACCAGACTTTTCTTTAATATCAGCTCCTAATTTGTCATCTTCCATGTACATCCACCCTGAGAGGGTGTCTTTGGATAAATTTTGGATCATGGCGTTAATGACATTTGAGAATTCTTTAATATGTTTGAAGAGCTTTGTGTTGATGGTGTTGAGGCAGATTGAAATGCATGATTCTCTTGTGTCGAATCTATTCTATCAGCTGTGCCTTAGTGATAGTCTGCATATCTTTAAAGTTATAAACTTATTAATTATAATTTTAGAATTAATCGTTACTATTTAATAGTAATTTTTAAGGCTAGTCCTTTAATTATTAATTTGCTATTTAGTACCCCCTATTACCGATGACGTATTTGACGTTTGCATCTTCGCAAATTTTTCGGTAGTGATTCCTGAGTCCTTCTGAGAATTCGGACTAGCTATCTATATAGTAGGTATGTTGGCTGGAGTTTTCCTCGACAGATGGATCTTTGTCATAGGCGTCGTATTCTTGTTGTTCTTCGACTGAGCTCCAGTCTTCTTGATTATCTGAGAAGAGTACTTTTTTTGTTATAAGTTTACCATTTCTGTTGGAATCGTTAAGGTTGTTTTCATATTCTCGATACTTTTTTTCAAAGTCTTCGAGCTCTTTTTGGTGTTACTATCTCTGATCACATAGTGATCTGAGGGTGGGGGTACTTATTCTTCTTCTTAAGGTGGGGTGGGCTGGGATTGAGGTTGTTGTTTCCTCTGTATTGATTTGAGGTCTGATAAATTTGTTGTTAATTGCTATCAGTCTTAGCATTTAGAAAAGTTGTTAAGTCCATAAATGAACCTAGTCGTCTTTGTTCTCAGTGACGTATTGAAGTTTAGTAAGGTGGATTTGAAATTAGTTTAAAGTTGTGTAGCCTTTCCTTACGAGCTTTCTGGAAATGAAAGTCAAAATTTATAGTATGTGTAGCCTCATTGATCCATGTTGGATTTTATGATATCAATTGTGTATTGCGCTAGGTGGTGTGTTTAGTTGTTTTCAATGTCACCTTATATGATATCTCTTTGTATTTTGCTCAGTATACCCATTCTGTGTTTTTAATTTAATTACTATTCCATATATTTAAGTTCATTATCTGTTTATAGCTCTTATTATGTCTTCTTAGTATTAAAAATTAGTTGTTGTACAATCAAGAACATCATATTTTAAATAAAAAAACTTTGCTTGACTACCATTACTAATAAATTTAAAGTAAGTTCTTTGCTCTGAGTATTGAGTCTTGTTTTATTATTAGCTTAGATAAGTGACTATGCCATTTACTAAAATGTTATTCAAGTATTTTTAATAGTAAGGAATGTCAAACATTATCGTAAGTAACTGAAATTTAACAAAACTTTAAATCCATTATTAATACTGGATATGAAAGATTCTTTTCATTATAGTCTTTCAAATAAATATTTTTAGGTTTTGAGAGGTGATGTATTTTTAAATTAATATTATTGTTTGATCAAGAGTCGAAATGTTTTGGTTCAAATCAAGCTTTTTACGATCCAGATAAGAGTACTTAAGGAGCTTCTTTATAAATTATGATTTTTAATGCTTTTCTTAAGCATTTAAAAGCGCTGATAAATATCTCTTTTGGTATTAACATATTAATTGAGACTGACTCATTACATGCGTTTGTATATCATCTTTTATCGGTAATAGTACAACTTTAGTGAAATAAGCTATTAAAAATTCACTTTAAGCCAAATTGTTAGAACTTTTTCAAAGCATAAAAAACTTCAATGGGACTATTATATTGTAAGTACAGATCGATTGGTTTGTTATTTTAAAAATGATTACTCTCTAATTTTAGAAATCCTTTTATTTGAGTTGCTTAATTTGAGCATTGAAAATTAGGTCTGAAGTTATTATTACAATCAGTTATAGCTTGTTTATAACTTTTTTATTATAGTTTTTTACTTAATAAACTAATTAATTAATCTAATTTAATTAAATAATAAATTAAATGCTCTTGTCATAATACTAAGTTTGAAATGAATAACTGGTCCATTCGTTTATTTTAAACTTAAAAGATTAATTTTATATTTCTTAAAACTAAATTAACTTGGTTGTATTTCTAATTAGTGACAGTTACCTCAAATTACATTTAAATTTGTATTTATTTGTTTTATTTTTTATGTATTTTATTAATAATAAATATATGATTTTCGAATAAAAGCTTATTTGAGGTAAATAGAAAATTTAAATAGTTATTAGAAGATAGTTATATTATCATATTGAGTAAAAATTAAAGAAATAAATCATAAGAGTATTATAAAAAATTTTGATAAAATTTTTTGAGTTATGGATTTAGCCATAAAATAAAAAAAAATATTTATATTAATTAGTAATCCAAAATCTAACATGTCATATTACATTTTACTAAATAAAATTAAGCTAGGAATTTTAATCGATACAACTCACACAGTTAAATAATAATTTGCCGCCACAAATCTCTGAAATAGCCATTACGCCTCGAATTATTTTCAACTTATCCTGTTGGAAAAATGCTTCTTAGTGATGTGGCTCAGCAGGCCGCTTCATTAGCGTTCTCTAGATATATTTTAATTTTATAAAAATATGTTATAAATAATTATTATTCATATAACCGTTTTATAACGAATATCAACCTACAAAGTATTTTCAATATTTAAATAGTCAGAATCATTCTTATTCAGCCATTCTGTCATAATACTAATTTATTTCCTTTTGTGTAATGATATATTTAAAATTATCATGAGATTAAAATTAGGCTTAATTAGGTCAATTAATATTTTTGGATATGTGTTTTGGTTAATTAATGAGTTTAATTTGTATATTAATATTAATTAAACTATTAATATAATGTTAACTCTCATACATTTCAGCTAATGTTAAATGAATAAACTAAAATAAGTAAGCTTGCTTATAAGTCTGATCCTCTTATTGTTCTCATAAATAATTCATATTTGTTTATTACTGATGATTAAATCTATGCTGTAATTCGGATAAGTTTCTTACTTCCTCTTCAAATATTGCCACTAAGTCTTTTGAATTTGCTTTTCTCTGCTCTGGGAGAATTGTTAGGAGATTGACAGCTTGTTTCATTGTTATAAATTTTTATGACTCCGATTATTTTTCCCATAACGATAGTCATATTGATTATCTTATCAGACGAAACCTTAAAATAGCATCTCATTTGAGCGAGAATAACTTATTTATGGAGCAAACACAGCAGAAGTAACGGATTAGTTTTGCCATAGGGTGTGAAATACTCACAGGAATTTGATTTATCAGAGAGTAAGAGCTTTCCAATAAGCGTTTTCTTGCTCATTTAATTTACTTTACTTAATATTTAGCTCCAGAGAAACAAATCGCCATCTTGACTGCCGTAAATCACATGTGAGCAATCATCTGAAATGCTTGCTTTATTGTAGGAATACATTTGATTTTGGAAGATTATTTAAATTTAAATTTACAAAATATTAAAATCTTGGCAGTTAACATTCTGGAAACCTTGATAATATATTACTTGTTCGATAGAGAATTCAAAATTAGCTGGACTTTACTATTGGCGGAACCCCTCTATCGCATCCCTGAAGCGAGAGAAAGCGACTTTAATTTTAATTGATTTGTTTAGTTGATTTTAATGCTCAAATTAAAATCGCGTTATCTCGCTTCAGGGATGCGATAGAGGGGTTCCGCCAATAGTAAAGTCCAGCTAATTTTGAATTCTCTATCGAACAAGTAAAATATTATAAGGGTTTCCAGAAAGTTAAATTTAAATAATTTTCCCAAATCAATTGTATTCCTACAATAATGGGAAAACTTTCATTCTTATGACCTTTAATCTTGTAGATTTGCTTGCAGTTTCTAACATCGATAAATCTTATGCGAGATTCATTGTTTGTAATCATTGCTAAATTAACACTCAAAAAGTCTATCGAAGTGAATTTTCTTCCTTTTGAAAATTTACCTCTCTAGTTCTTACAAAAAACAACTCTCAGAGGTTTGAGCTTTTCTATAGTTGAATCATAGATAACTACATCACTATTAACAAGCCTTACATAGAGTCTTTCCCCACAGTTGGTATATTTTATGGCTGTAATATAGCAACTAGTTTGCTGCCAATCAATTATATTTTTGTGTTAATGCACCATATTCTGACAAATCTATCAAAACATCCACTTGCCAAATAGTTTTCAGACTGTTAAATGATAAAAATTAAAACAAAAGCTTACATTAATCTTAAAGATAGCTGATGATACCACATCTGGATGCAGAAGAATTTTCAAAGGCTTGTCAATATTAATGATGAAAATCAATACATTAAAGTCAGCACTTGCAGTAAGAATTAAGTTCAAATTTTTAGTACTCCAGTTTATATCAAAGATATCTGAATTGTGTGAGCCTGGAAACTCTCTGTATGGGACTGGGTTGATCGTCTATCGCAAGTCTAAAATAAGGGCTTTATAATTTAATTAAACTTTTTCATTTCTGAAGAGCTTTCACAAACTTTCCAGACCCTTAGAACTCCATTTTTGCATCCTGTTGCTATATAAAGTCCATCACTTCTGAATTTTATGCACCAAACAGCATCATTACCGCATTTTATTTCTTAAGCAGTCAACAAATTATTCAGTTCAGTATATGTCTTATTCAAAAGTTTAGTTTTCTCCTTTATTAAGTCCTTGTTAATTGTTTAAGATGAGGAATTTGATCATGGAATCTTATAGGGACAAGGTTAATCATAGATTTTTAGCATAAAATAAAGAAGGATTTTTTAAATACCTCTAAGTTTTTTCTGGAAGATACACACATAATTAATCATAAGTATCTTTAAGTTTCTTGCTTTTATCTTAAGTTTTTCCTCCGCTATGAGAGTTATTCTTCTATGAGAGAAAACTTGAACTTTAAAAAATTTAAGAAAGTGGGGGATCTAGTAAGTTGTTCACTTCACTTTTTTGATATGGTAGATCAAGTTGTATCATATCTTAATTTGTTGAGAAGTCTTAAAAATAGCCTGAATGTTTTTCTGCCAGGTTTTTCTCAAGGTTTTAAAGCGCATATTATTTCTATCCTGAACTATTTAATTGATTTTCAAAAATTTAAGAGTAATTTCTATAAAAGGTATATATTAAAATTAGACTTTAAAAAATAAGATTGACCACTCTAGTAGGAGGAACTAAGTTTACTAACTGAATTATTATCAAAGTTCTCATTGTTATTTTATAAAATACTGCTTAAATTTTTTGATGAGTATTTGGCAGTACTCATATCTTGCTAAGTGAGCACAGAAATATTGCCTTGAAGTATGGATGTGTTTGAGGTTTAGTTCGTTTATTGATTAATATTTGCGTCTCTGAAATTATTTTAAATACGAAAAATTAGTTCTCGTTTATTTTATCGTTATTGTTAAGTAAAATAAATCAAAGGAAACATTAATGTCTCTTCTTCTCTAATATCTTATTAAGATTCTATTTTTATTAATAAATTTTAGGAATATCAAACTGAGAAATTGATACTTTATTCTATTGTAATTACTTCTGGTGGACTGTTTCCATTTGAGGCACCCCCCATCATCATACTATTATGATTCTAAAAGACGAATATCTGATGAGACTGATCGCCTATTGATTAAGATTTGTTGATTTTGAACTTGAGATTAACTTAAATTTGAATTTTTTCTAATTATTTGTTGCTAGATTGCGGAACTTTGATTTGAGCTTGGTGTTCTCTATAAAGCGTTATTAGATAATTTTCCTGGCATGCCTCCTTAATACTGAAATTACGTGATATTAATAGGGTTAAACATTTGATTTGATAAATAATTATATAATAAAACATATGCTTGTTTGGCATCAGTCTGAATATTATTAAAAATTGATCCTCGGTAAATCCTGCAATTTAAAAGATTCAAAATCATTCAAGAAGCGAAAAATTAAGTTTACATTTTTGTTAAGTTTCATAATCTAATATTGAATTTCAATTTTAGAAAATGGGGAATTAATTACCTTAATATAAAGCTACTGTCTCATTTTTAAGATTTAAATTTTAAGCCAAAATTAAGATAAATTCCTTTAAAAATTAGATATTAATTAAATATAAGTTCCCTAAATCAAATTTATATCTATAATATTAAAATCAGTCATCTTTAAGTTACGCAGAGAATTTTATTTGATAGAGTCTAATTTCCTGACGTTTTTCTCAAAATGCTCTATGATTCTCTTCATGTTACAAAAACCCCTTGATTTAAATAAGTATGAAGATTATATTATAGAAAAAGAGAACACAAATTTAACAACTGGTAGATTGAGGAGCTTTTGTTATATTTTGATTTATTTATAGTTTTCGTACTTCTTGAAAATTAATTTTTATTTTAAGAAATGATTTTGTTTTAAGTTTGAAAAGCCCAATTTATGAATTAAATATTGGAGGAATAAGTTTTAATATCTGGCCAGTATTTACTCTTTAATCAATATTTTTTTAAATTATTTTTTTAAGCAACTAATCTTAATCTCTTTATAAATAACTCTTTTTTCAGCTTATTTGAATTAAAGAGTTTATTATTATCATTTTGCTTTAATTATATTATGTCTCATTTTCATCCTGAAAGAACTTAGAAAATTACGGTAAATTATGAATATCATATTTAGGAAACGATGATGTCTTCAGTGCACTTGTGTTTTTTAAATTACTTATAAGATTATATTGATCATAATTAGAATTAGAAATGCTGTTGACGAGATAATTGTTTACGCTCTATTTATTTCTCTGATTTGAGTTAGATTTATCTTCTTGCTGCAGTGACCGATATGCCTGAAGTTTAGGTGTTAAAATATATATTTATATTTAGAATTTGGTTCTAAATTCTTAATATAGTACTCATTTTTACAAGACATATGATAATAGATTTTTATGACAAAAAGTGTTTGAAAATTTTATAATTGATAAAATAGAAAACAATAAGGAATTTTAAAAATAAATTAATAGAATAACTGCCTTTATATATATTATACTAAATTTAATTAGATTAATGTGAGAAAAATGAAATAAAAAAGGACCATTTTGTAATTTCTATGAGAAATATATCATTTAGTTATTAATTAGTGATTATATATTCTAAATTTATTTACATTTTTTCTAAATCGTTTGTTGTTTAGCGCAGTGTGCCAGTAGATGTCGTATTAATTATATATTATCGGTAATTTTATTATGATAATTTCCTAAGTGTTTTAGGAGAAGATTAGGTAACGCAATCAGAAAAGACTAAGTCTAAAAATATATGAGTATTTTAGAAGATAATTAGAGAAATTGTGAATTAATGTGAAATTATACTTAACAATAAGAAAAATGAGAATTTTGGGAACTTACTTTATGTTTATTTTTAAAGAAACGTCTATATATTCGAAGAGGTTTTGATCATAGGTAATTTCTATATAATCCATTATAAATTTAATATATGATTTTATAATTGCATTTCGTTAAGTGATGAATTTGAATAATTTTTAATTTTCAAAAATATATGATCTATATTGTGGATCTTTGATTCTTAAATCTTCGAAGTTATCTATCGCATCTAAAAATTAAATACTAGCGTCAAGATCTTATTACAATTTATCTACGTCAAATTATTTAATTTCTCAACGAATTTGTTTTAGTGACCACTATTGTAATTTACGCTGACTTAGTTGATTCACTATTATCATAATAATAATATTTAAATATTATTTATTTATTTTAAGAAAATGAATGTATATATATTTCATTAAGCAATAGCTAATTCTGGTTGAGACTGTTTGATGATTGTAACTTATTCACAGATTGCATATTATTAGAGACGAGCAGTAATCCTGAGAAGACTTAATTTAGATTTGCGTTGCCACTTAATTTGCTATTGCTTTCTATTTTTATCTATTGCTATTATTATTATATTACTGCTAAAATAAAATAATTTAATCTATAGATTGATTTATAAATAAGTGCTTAATAAATAATATTCCATCAAAGATTAAAGATTGAAATAATTATACATTTTTTAATTAAATAATACGAATAAAATTTAATAACTATTTTTCTAATATTGCTATTTTTGATTGATATACAATTGATTAATCATGGTGTCACTGCAATCAAAACCCCAAAACCCTTTCAGTAGTTTGATTGAGTTTTTGATTGATAAAAGTAGACTATTAACGCATACTTTATTAGGTTTTTAATAGGGTTTATGTAGGGGTTTAATGTTTAAATATTAGTAATTTAAGTGTGTATAACATGCGAGTTTTTAAAATATTTCACACAAACTTAAGTTTAGAGTCATGTGGCAGTTCTCTGAATTTTATCTTTCTAAGTTTATGTTTGATTGTTTCTATTGTTAATTAATTCTCTTAGCATGGCTTGATAATAGTTGAGTATGCAAGTTCTCTGAGACCTCCATTTATTTTATTTTTATCGAGATATTGTTTGATTCTCTGCTTAGAATCTCTCTCACCCCTGCAGCTAAAGTAATCGTTTCTTGCCATGTCGCTCTCTATTATTATTACTGCTAGAGCCCAGGTACCCCATTAAGTGTCTCCATCTCTCCAATCCTCTCTCTCTGGGAAATATCCAGGAGTGACGTATACATTTCCTTTTGCAGAGGTTTGCACTCTTTGAGCTCTGTTGAAGTCTATAATATAAACTCTAAGAGGCTGAAAGTTCATCATGATGTTCTCTGGCTTTAAGTCTCTATGAACATAACCTAGCTTGTGAAGCTCTTCAATCCCCTCAACTATCTGCTATACTATCTAGCTAATTTATCTCTGACATCTATTGTCAGATAAGAATTCTCTGTAAGTCATTTCAAGTAAAGGAAGCCTGAAGGCTACATGATCTTTACCAAGTAAAATAGCATCAAGCTAGATGATATGCCTACACTCATTTAACTTTGCCTTTTAAAGAGCATAATACTCATTAGCAAATTCCATTTGGAACTTGTCATCAGCAAGGAAGTAATTGAAAGGATATATCTTGTAAGCATATTAGTCATCTGTAATGACTCTCTTCTCTATTTTTTCTTCAAGAGTGAGGTAGCTTTCTAGGCAAGAATCTAAGTCAATAATTTTTAATATGGGAATCTTCATTGCCTCTATTTTAACCATGATTTTATTGATCTCAGAGACTGGAAAGTTCTTGACTGCTTTCTTCATTTTAACTTACTTCTAGACTTCAACTCAAAGAGACTCCACTGGATTTATTGATATTCTCTTTTAGAGAAATCTATTCCCTGTAGATTCATGAATAAAGACAAAACTTTAATTGTGCTTTAACTTTAAGTGCACTTTGAGGTCTCTAGAATGAGAATAAGGCTTCTCACAGAACTCACAGACATACTTCCCATCTTTCTTTTAATGCTTGAGATATAACCTTGGCATATCGTTGTGTATATCTCTCAAGTGTCTCTTATAAAGTGACTTGTAAGGGAAAACTTGATTGCATTCTTTACATTAATAGTCAACTTTGGCTGGTATTTATTAATGCTCTATGGCGGGTTGTTTAACCTCCTCCTCAATTTGCACAGCTTCTTTGATAACCTCCTACTTAACTTATATTTAAATCTCAATGCTAGACTGGTCAAAATTGTCATAAGTAGGCTCCCATTGAGTACAAGCGTCTCTGGTCTCTACTTTTCTTGGTAGCTGGAATGATAACTTTTATTGGCTTGATCCAAGTAATGCCGCTCTTCTTAACAGGTTAGTGCTCATTTTAGTTTTCTGATATATTTTATTATAATAATGATAAAATCTACCTAAATAAACTATTATAGTAGAGTATAAGACACTCTGGTAGATTCTTTGCTGAGAGGTAAGAAAATTAGCTAACCATAAAAGGCTGTAAGTTGACATATTTTATGAGAAATTTATACATTTTAGTAAATTGAAATACTCCTAATGAAGTTTTGTTTCTCTAGGAGGTCCTCCAAATCAAGTTTGAACTTAATTTGGAGGTAAAGTTATTAAACATTTTTTAATTTAATATGCTCCTAATTAAGTTTTAACCTTAAAATTTAACTCCTAATAAAGTTTGAACTAATTTTGAGGACCTCCTAAAATAATTAAACATTATTAGGAGCAATTTAATGGAGATAGATTGATAAAAATGGAAATCAATCTGTGAAACTGTAGCAAGTTTTTCAATGCTTCTCCCCATATCTTTTCAAGGTTGACCTCCAGTAGGTCCTCCCTATTTAGTAGTAAGATTTTAATAAACTTAGAAATGATATCCATAATTTTAAATTTCATTCACATTTCTAGAAAGAGGAAGGAATATGTAGTCTATGAATGATGCAATGAAGAGAACTTAATCTCAAGATTTAATAGGAAAATTCCGAAGTAAAGAGGACCTGTATAGATATTTGGTATAGCAAGGAAAGTTCTTAAGTAAGATTAATAAATCCATAATAGTTGGATTATTCTTGCCGACTAAGGAGGTAACTAAAATCTCATTCTTAAAAGCCTTACTGAGTGAAGAGAAAAAAGCTTTTAAGTCTAATGAAATTAGGATGATAGAGATACCTAACTACCCTGAAATATCAGTGACAAACCTATATGACGATGCTATGAGTGATCCGGACGTAGCTCTCTACCTTCCATCAAAGCTACAGCTCTCTAATAAGTTGCCAGAGAGAAACTTCTTCTTTGGTGTTCTTGCAACTCTGAAACCTGAGTACTTAAATGAAGTTATTTAAGTAGCTCACAATAAGCGATACAGCATCTCACCTGAAGAAAAAGAGAAGCAAGGTATTAAAATCAGCGACACCTGGCTCTAGGAACTATTGAAGCATCCATTCATCTCAGGTAAGCTTAATCTTCTAACTTTATAGAAAAACCTGGTACTGCTATATACTTGATGAAAGAGCGTAGCAAATTAAACAGAGAGAGAAAATCACAGGCAAAGCATGAATTGAGTAAGAGACTCTACAAAGATTTCTAAAAACCAGACGAGATGAACATCGACGCAGGAGCTGGCACTAAGAGAAGAAACATGGGCCCAAGCAAGCCTTAAGAGGAAGAAAAGAAAGAGAAGCCAAATCCCTTTACGGGCAAATTTAATATGTGAACTTATTCATTCGTTTAAATCTAAAACTTATTTATATACACAAAATCTCCCTTCTCTTGCGCATACCTCAAGTCGTGCATCAAGTGATAGAGTAGAAGTTTCTAGTAGTGGCCTTTCAATAACCCCCAATATAATTCAATTCCATTGACCTGAGGACTGTAGGGAACATTAAATACAGGTGTTATGTTTAACCTTTCATATTCTTTCCTTGTGTCTTTAGTTTTATGGACAGATAAGTTATCTACAAACAGAAAAATCTCTTAGTCGCCGTACTTATCTCTAAGCTATTGTAGGAACTTAATGTATAATTCGGTCTTTATTGAGCGAAGATGGATAACATAAGTCTCGAGACCACTATCTTCACTTATTCCACCTAGAATAGCATGAGTTTAAACCTTAACCTTTTAATCATATACTTCAATGTTGCTGTACCTTTTATACCAAGACCTTGATATGAAGGTATTGAATGTAAATACAGCTTCATCAGCGTGTATGAACTTTATATTATGCTCTTAAGACCTCTGCATTTAATCGAATATATAATTTAAATTATCCTTATAAAATGGAACATTAAAGTCAATCACTCTCTTAATGCGATTGACTGTCTTGTAAGATATTCCGTTCTTTTTATATATGTTAGCTATCGATTAAGCAGAGATATGAAGCTCAGGAAATTGGCGATGAAACATCACAGCTCTCTAGGCCAGAGAGAAGTGAGCCCAGTATTTAAGAGTCTTATCATTAATGAGATAATCAATATGATGCTGCTAAAACTTTAGAGGTCTTTTAGGCTTAGAATTAAGCTGTTATTTCTTTAAATTTAATGCTAATAAACAGTGAGACCTAACAGTAGCAGGAGATTTATAGAGTAGCCTTGCTATAGAAGTGTAATTAAGGATAGGTTTGACTTGATCATTATATTCATCACATCCATAACGCAACTTAAACAATAAATCTATATACTCACTGCCATAAACAGACCCCAAACCTCCCATATACTCACTTAAATTACTAATATTTAAACATTAAACCCCTACATAAACCCTATTAAAAACCTAATAAAGTATGCGTTAATAGTCTACTTTTATCAATCAAAAACTCAATCAAACTACTGAAAGTGTTTTGGGGTTTTGAATCGTAGAATGTTTAGTCTTCATATGAAATGTGTTATTTACGCTTTTTAATCACTATAAATATTATTAAATTCATTAGAATAGGAAATATTAGAAATACAAATTAATCAGATTAGAATATATTAAACCCCAAAACCCCAAAACCCCATCGATGTAAAATAGGTGAAACTCAGAACTTATTAATAATCTATTATTATTTACTTCTTAATTATGTTAAGAGCCTATAAAATTTAATCTATTATAATTATAAATTATAGCAACCATAAAATATTATGAATAAGTTTATTTTTGTGATAATCTCCAAGCAATTCTTCACTATTTCCCTAAAAATTTACAATCAAAATAAATTTCAAAAAACTAAATTATTTTAATTAAAATTCCTCGTAATAAATTCTGTTCTATTCAGTATACTATGATATTTATCATATAGAAATTTAAGGTAAGTTAATCCTTTAAGTTTAAGAACACAATAATACTATAAATAAATAAATGTTTAGTATATTGCTAATAACTCTAACAAACTCTAACAAAATTTTATTTGCATTGATTATGCTCATATTTTTTGCCAGTATTTTTGTATTCAATATTCAATTAACTATTCATTTATAAACTACAATGAAATTTCTACTTTAAAGATAATCTTACTTCAAAAATTTAAAAATCAATGTTTATTTAAATGCTGATTTTAAAGATTGTATTTCAAGCATCAATCTAATTAAATTCATATAAAAAACTTTAAATTTTCAAAATTATATATATAATAAGAAATATATATTTCCTTTTGTTTTTATGCATTTATAATAACTTTTTTGAATAAGATCTTACAGTATTATAGAGTTCTTTAAATTTGAAATTTTATTGAAAATATTTGTTTTTAATTTTATGATAAAAAGAACTTATAAATTAAAAATAGTAAAGTCTCATTTTTATATACTTAGTAAGTACATTAATTATAACTCTTAATTAAAAAGTATAGCTATACTAAAAAATCATATAAAGAGAAATTTTCAAATTTAACAAAATTAATTTTCTTTATTATCATAAATTGACAATTTTTAATAAAATGAAATTATTTAAAGCTAAAACAAATTATTTTCATCCAAATTCTAATTCTATAAAAAAGATTAACTTTAGATAGAAAGTAAATATCTATAGAATAATTAAAAGAAAATTTAGATCACATTTTTATAATATAAAAGTTTAAAATCAAATATTCTTATCATTTCATTGATTCTTTGTATACTATTTTTAGATAATGATTTTAAAAATCAAACTATTGTTAAGGCAAATTTCGAAAATTTTATTCAGAAATTAAATATGGGAAACTTTTCATTTTTATTGTCAATTAGGGCAGATAGAATGTCCTTTTATTTAATAAGTACTTTCAATTATGGGGAAAATTTCACCACCTACTGGTGAAAAAATCCCCTTTTTTTATATTCATAAATAAATTAGTAAAATACATTACAATTAAACTAAAGAATTTCTAAATTTTGTGAACTAGAATGTAACAAAGTTGATAATACACTTGAGATGCATTTGTAATTTTTAAAATAACTGTTTGCCAATTATTTATAAAATTAATGTATCGCTAAATTATAAGTTCAAATTAAAGCAATTTATATAATAAAGTATTATTGCTTGTTAGACTTTGCTAGAGTTTAATGATAATTCACAAAATTTAATGTTTATTTCTTAATATAAGAAATTTTAGTTTAATAAGTTAATTTATTATATTTTATAAGACTTTGTTAGACTTTGTGAGAGTATTAACTTAATTTATAATTCCAGTTAAAATTATTAAACATCGAAAAATTGTTAAATAAGCAATTATAAAGTTAAATTAATACATTACTAAATAAATTATAGACAAAATCAATTCACAATATTCAAACTAAATTGATAAGATAGACTTCTTCTATTTAAATCAAATTCCAAAGAAATTAATTTCAAATAAACTATAGATTTTTTAGAATAAAGCTTCATTCATAATAACAATCGATAAGATAAATATTTCAATTCTAAAATAGCATGATTGATAGCTCCTGATAAATTTGCGATAATTTATTAAAAGTTGTAAACTCTAACAAACTCTCACATAATGGAGTTTATTACAACTGGCACTAATTACATTCATTTATAATTTTAATTTGATTTAGATTATGACCAAAATTAATTATTTTATTATATAATTAAATATATAAATTGTGTGCAATTGTGCAAAAATATAATCCTTAGACTTTGAGTTGATTATCTGCACAATTATTTATATAAATATATTTAACTAATTAAATATGTAGAAATGGCTACAGATATGAATTTTACAAACTGAAGGGTAGTTTAATGTTCTTAAGCCATTGAACTAGAAGGAAAGTGAAAATGTCTACAAAAAAAGAAGTATAACTACAGATTGGAAATCTTCCTAAAGGTCACCGGACTGGTTAGTATGGCCATGATCGAGCAAGTTCAATAGAAGATTTAAATTAACTAGCCAACTATAACGGAAGTGAATGCGTTTGACAACAAGGCTACCAAGAATACTTTCTTTCACATCAAAGTATCAAGAGACACTAATGGTATTAATAGAGAATACTTTAAAACTAAGAAGAGAGGAGGGTGCAAGCTTTTCCAGAAGCTTGGCCTTTAGATGACGGATTTAGGGATAAAAACAACACAGGAGTTTTACAGAAGAATCAAGGGCTAACATCGATGTACGGGAATCCTCACGAGATGTAAATAGAGTATAGTAAGATAGCTACGAGAGAAACTTTGGAGGAGCTACAGTAGATTCCATAAAAAAGAACTTCAAGATACTTTCTGAAAGAATTCCTTTGCTGAAAACATCGCAAACGGCTCCATGACCTATAAAAAGTATCTCTACAAGAATTTAAATGATCCTGATGCCCTTGTTTTCATTTGCCAAGAACTATAGAAGTTTTCTAGCGCACACAAGGTTTTGAAACATCTCGGCGTCGTGCACAAAGGAAGAGTCTTGGTGAAATAGCAACTTGAAGATTTCGTAAACAAACAACAAGCATGTGTTTATAAAGTCAAAACAGCTAACGGATGATTAATTGAGAGATCTATGATACTAGAAAATAGCTTATGCTCAGTATTAGGTATTCTTAAAGAGAGAGGATAAAAAGATTCATTGTGTCCGGCTATATGGAGCTGCCAACACCGGCAAGAGCACCATACTCAAAATGATCGATAGTATATTCATATGCGATGAGCTGATTCCTGGACCAACCCGCTTTCATGTTGAGGGGAGATCCCTAGATAAGGAGCCGCATAAACTGTTGATAGATGAGATAAACATAGAGAGATTCTTCAGCAAGCATAACATTCCAGCAATGAAGAAGCTCCTTGAGGGCAGGGGATACGCAGTGGATGTGAAATTCGGGGAGACATCGGGACTATACGAGGGCTGCTTCACAATCATTACCACTAACGAGCTCCCGTGAAAAAGAATAACTTCCGAGGAAAAGGATTGCTTCGAAAGGAGGTGCATCACAGTAACGTCGAAAGTGGAAGGCAAATCAGGTAAGCTGACTTTCCCTTTCGATGCCGTAAAATTGGCAAATTACCTTCTCGACAGATCTGAAGAGAAAAGCCTATGGAGCGAAAACTCAAACAACAAACAGACTGGAGATCAAATCTAAAGAAGAATCAGCAATAAAGACACGGAGGCAGAAGATCTATTGATTTGAGAGCCATTTCTACATATTTAATTAGTTAAATATATTTATATAAATAATTGTGCAGATAATCAACTCAAAGTCTAAGGATTATATTTTTGCACAATTGCACACAATTTATATATTTAATTAAATAATAAAATAATTAATTTTGGTCATAATCTAAATCAAATTAAAATTATAAATGAATGTAATTAGTGCCAGTTGTAATAATATATTCTAATCTGATTAATTTGTATTTCTAATATTTCCTATTCTAATGAATTTTAACAATATTGGCTTAATTGATTTACTATATAAGAACGTTTATTTTAAAGAAATGTATTATAGTATTCCAATAACTTAGGATATTATTTAGATCAATCTAATTTTTATAAACATTAAATGAGATTTGTATCCTACAATATTAATAAATTTAAACAAAGATGTTTACCACTCAAAGGACTAATCAGAATCTGATTTGACTAAAATATTGGTCGGAGTTTTATCCTAAGTATGAGTAATTAAGTCTTTTAAGAATGAGAATCGGTCAGCTTTCTCCTTTAAAAATTACATTTTAATTTATCTATATTATTGCCAGAATTAAATGTGTAAATAAGTATCATTAATATTTATATTTATAAATTTTATTGAACAATATTAGATTTAATTTTACTTTACTATAATTTAAATTTCGAATTTAGGCATACATGGAAAATCTTTTTGAATATACACATAAAATCATGCTTATGCCATTAAAAATAAATATTTTAAAATTCATAAAATAAATAGACTATAAAGTGGATGCTTGATTAAAAAATAACTAACAAAAATCTAAATTATTTTTGAGTATTTATCGGATTAAATTGATGAATATCGTTTTTTATTTCTTGATATTACATGAGCGTAACAATTTTGAATTAATGTTAACTAAAATACATTATCAAGAATTAATTACAAAATAAATAAACTTTTGCTTTATAATATGAATATTATGCTCCTACTATGCCAAGGATGTACTATAGACAAACTAGCGGCATTTTGACTCTTTGTTCTACTTTTATTTTTAGAACTATTACCAATTATATTATTCAAGCCATAACTTGAGCTGAAATTATAATTACTGTCAAGTACTCTTTAGCTTTCTACAATGTTTTTATTCTGAGGGCTGTTACCCATTTCCATTAATTTTCTGTTGATATTCCTTGAAATTATCATATTCTCCGTAAGCTTACAAATGTTAATCGATCTTTCTATATGTTAATCAACTTTTACTCTCTTTTATTGTCTGTTTTTACCAGCAGTTCTAGTGAAACCTCGCGATAAATTGTAGAAGTTTCGGGCTGTTTTTGCGTAGAATAATTTGCCTTGGAAAGCAGGATCTTCAAGCTGATCTAAGTTTTTAGTTGCTCTATTTTACTGCTCCAACATGTCAGCTTGAGATTAGTTCATGATTAAAGGCATGGAATATTTATCTGTATCATCGAAATTTGATTAGAGTTTTGATTCATTAACTTCTGATTCACTCATATAATTTTGTGCCATTTTAGTAGATGAGGACTGATTCTAGATTCGAGATCTATTGTGATATGACTATAAAATGATTGGTAAATTAAAAATGAATTTAAAGAAATATTAGTGGACATAGACATTTTCTTGAGGGATTAACTGTTATCACCTTTCAATTTATTCTTTAAAGCTATCTTGTGTTATGAGACGTCTATATCCTGTCTACATTTAGTAAAAATAGGAAAATTTGGTAGGTGGTATAATGCATAATACAGCATTAGCTTTGTTAAATAATATATTTAATTAAATTTACAATATAAAATGATTTAAGTATAATTGATTATCAGGCGTAGGCTACCGAGTAAAAAATCGCGTTTCATCGGTAGCCTACGCTTTAAATTCATGAATCAAAAATATTTGAAATTAATCAAATTATTTGATAATAAATTTTTTCTTTGTCAATTAGAAAAATTATTCTCATTAGGAACATATTTATTCTTTATTTCAAATTTATATACATTTGGATATGATAAGTTTATAAGTAACAAAAAATGCTTTATTTTGTTTAAAGTCATAATTTTATTATATTTTTAATTTATTTTATTCACATTATAATTTTCAATTGAGAAATCAAATCAACTTTTTATAAAAATCTATACCTGATAAGAATATAAAGCACTTTTATTACTTTTACGATTTTTAATATTTCTATAAAACTTTTTCTCTATCTTAAATTTTTTAAATTTTGAAGTTCATTTTTATTATTTCTGATGTTAAAAATTTGAATCCTAATTTTCAAGTTATTGAATTAATTTCCTTTAAAAATACGTAAATTTAATTTATAGACTTAAGATGAATTTTGAAATCAGAAAAATTTAAAACGAAAGTTTGATGATTTATCAAACACAATTTAATTCAATTTAATAATTTTATGAATATAATAAAGTTAAGAATTAAATTGAACTTTATAAGTATAGACTTTATTATAATTACAAATTCAATTTTAAACATATATAAATTCTTCTTGTATGCAAATTTCAATTTTGCATTTAAATTGTTTTTTATAATCTAAACTTTTCAATAATTAAAATTTATTATTGTATTTGTTTTTATGTAATCTCTAGTTTAAGCAATTTTCAATGTAAAATTTTGAATTATAATATCTAAAACTTACATATAAAAACTTACTTTTATTATCAAATAATTTGATTAATTTCAAATATTTTTGATTCATGAATTTAAAGCGTAGGCTACCGATGAAACGCGATTTTTTACTCGGTAGCCTACGCCTGATAATCAATTATACTTAAATCATTTTATATTGTAAATTTAATTAAATATATTATTTAACAAAGCTAATGCTGTATTATGCATTATACAACCTACCAAATTTTCCTATTTTTACTAATTCACTGTATTAGCCAATTGAGATAATGGCCTCAACCCCATCTAAGAATAAAGCATGTATAAAATAAAAACTTACATAGCTAGTCTAGGGCCTAAACTCTTCAAATTAATTTGAGGATTGAATTTAACTTAAGTTAAAATTCCTCTAAGCTTTATCTCTTGATGCCGTTGTTCTTTTTTGTATTAGAGATTTGCATAAATTGTTTAGCTACTCTTTCACTTCTGGCTTTGACATTTCTGATTGCAAAATAGTGCTTAATTTAATGCGACTCATAGAAGCCTTTGATTTACACGTCACTTTGTTTACTGATATTAAGTTTTTGTTATATTTCTTGACTAGAGGGCTTTCATAGGTTGATTCATAGACCAAGCTTTGTCTTCCTGCTTCTTTTCCAAGTTGCTGATTTTTCTATTAATAAAGGAATTAATATAATTAAGAATTTCAGAGCAAAATTAAAACCCTAAAGATGTAAAATGAAGCAAAGCATTCTTTTCTTTTAAATAGTTTTACTTACATATATAGATTGACAAGGTTGGACTTTGAGCGACTGAATACTTGAACCATCGTTATAAGTACCTGGTCCCAAGAACTTCCCAGTTACCTGTTCCAATCGTGATATTATGGAATTCTTTGCTATGATGGGAAAGTACGCTTTTGATTTTATGATTATGATATAAAACTTAGTTTCCTGCAATCACTTGTCGCCTGTAATATGATAAAAATTAATATGATATGCCTGAATTGTTGAACAGAGTGATAAAATAGGTAGTTATTGCTTCGAAGTAAAGGTACTTACATTATACTTTAGATACTCTGCGGTTCTTTGCTTAGGTGATCTGAATTGTAACTCAGTTGGCCTCATTGCAAATAAATTATTTATTCTTATATTTTATTAATTAATTAAATAGGAATTAAAGACAGTCGACCATTTACTATTTTCATGTTTCCTTTTTAATAGACTCTAATTTAATGAAAAGAATTTAATATCAAATTTTATATTTACTTATTTGAGGATAATTATAGTATTGTAAGAATACAATTGATTAGAAAAAATTACAATGATATACTATATTAATTTTTCTTGCTTTAAGTTGAGATCAATAGTATTAAAATCTTCTCAATTTCTTTTGTGTTGAATAGAATTGAATAACATATATTACAAGAATTAAGTTTAAGAATAATTTTAACTGGAGATTTCTATGAATTAAATTATAGATTCACTCATTATTTTAATTATCAGATATTTTTAAAATTTCAGGTAGTAATTTCTCTGATAAACTTCATCTCTCCTACCACTAAATCAAACGTTTAAACTTCTGTTAAATTTGTCTTAATTTGTCTTAAAAAAAAGTTGCTAAATTCATAAAAATAGAAATTTTATAATTTTAAAAGAGACCAAAACTCATAAGAAGATATAGATATGGGTAAGAAATTTAAGATTATTGTTTTTTAAAAATATGTGTTTTAATTTAGATAAATTTAAGGCTTAAAAATCAAAAGTCTTATCTACTGACCAAGCAAAAGATGAGAATCTTAGATCTTTAGACTATGACCATAACTTGATTCGTAAAATATTCTATTAATCAATTTTTATAGAAGTACAAAATTCTGAAGATAGAATGACTTAGATTATCGACTCTAAACACGGTATTCCAGAGACAGAAGTAAAAGATTATTTTAAGATGCCTAGGAAAGGGGATATTGAGACAAAAATAAAAATAAAATTTTCATTTGCTTTAAGATTAGCCCATAAAATTATAATAGAATTTTGATGAAAACATCAGCAAAATATTAGCCACCAAAAATATCGCCAACATCATGACTTTTGTTTATCACAAAAAGTGCTATGAGACGATCAAAAAATACATTAAAAAATGTGAAAGAAGAGGAAGATATTATTTGACATTACTATCAATAGAATAAGAAAATGTAGAATCTGAGGGAGATGAAGAAGAGTTTAAGAGAGTAAAGTAAGCTACAAAAAATCTAAGAAAAGATATGGAATTTCTCAACAAATGTGGCTTAAAAATCTTGATTACTTCTCATTAATTCTAGAGATAATAGCAGAGGGATATCTGAATTTAATATATATTTTACAGATTAAAAATATAAGATTTATAAATATCACTTGATGAATAATTTATTTATAAAATTTACACTGCAATATATCTTTTAAAAGAAATAAATTGGAAAAATTAGATTCATTAATTATACATTTCATAATTTGATTTGTTTATTAAAAATATTAAAAAAATAGAGTAGAACCTAATATGATGGATATTAAGTATAATATTTAATGGTAGGAAAGTTAAATTTAATTAAAATTAATTAATAGTAAATCATGATAGTTAAATATTAAAAAATTCACTCTAAAATAGAATGAAGTATAGACTATCGATTTTAGTATAACTTTGTTTTGGGGATAATTTTTTAATTATTCAGAAAATTATTTTGAATATGAGTAAATTTATATAGAGCATGTAAAATTTCTATATTGACAATGATAATAAACATATTCTCGAAAAAAACAACCATTTTTAAACATTTTTTCATGCTCTGTCTATTAACTATTATAGAGGCTAAGTTTTAAGATGAAAAAAGTAATTAAATAATTTTGTAAAAAATAAATTAAATTAATTCCCAAATACAATAGTTGTACTTTTACTATAATGAATTTAATTATGCTTCAAGTTAATATTTAATTTAAAGAGAACTCATTGATTAAATATCCGAATTATATTCAAAATTATTATTGTTACAATTGTTCAGACTACAAAGAACTTCATGGACAGCAAGGTGAGTGACATTCTGTATTCAAAGATATAAGTTCTCTATTATCCAATATTCTGTGAAAATACTCAACTTTTATAAATAATAAGCTTAATTTACTGTTTATTGTTATCATATTCATTAATATTAAGAGTTAACTATAGGGAATTGAAGAAGACTAGATGATGATGATCTGAACATGCAGGACGATTCACATAAAACTGCAGCTACAACTGGTAGCAATGTAAATAGCAAATATTTACATTTTTTAACACTATAGGACGATTAACAGCAAGAAGTACAAAAGAGAGAAGTATAACAGCAAGTGGATTAGGTGAACTATAGAACCACATAGGACTTAGAAGAGGAAAAAGTAGGAACTCTTCCTTAACATTAGGCCATTTACGATGACACTAAGGATTAACTCTCGATTGATTTCTTATAAGTAAGAAATTAAAATTATTTCAATAATAAATTTTTATTATAGATAAACGTAGACCTAATTAGTCTGAATTTTAATTAGGAGATCCTATAAAAGAATAGAATGAGACAGCCTTTGCTCAATATCAGGGCCAAATTTTTAATTTATATTTGTTTATAAATTTTAAAAGTTAAAGATAAAGTCGATGAGAGTACTTCCAAAATTATTAATGATTAATATATATAGCTGACTACAGTAGAATAAGATGCAATGACAGTGGAATAGTATGGATAGGAAATAACCAATATTAAAATAAGATTTTTACTAAGTTTTAAGATAAATATCCATTAAATAAATGTAATTTTGATAAAACCTTAAGAAGAGTCTTAAAATCATAGGATACCAACTACGTATATGTTTTATTAGACATACTGAATGTAACGAGGCTGCACAAAATTACATTTAAGCTTGCTTAACAAGAGCAAGAAATTGGTTAGGTCCTATAACCACGATTAAGACTTGGCTTACTTTAAGAATGACGTAGAAAAAAGCGTGACTGCTTAACAAGCTAGAGAAGCATGCATGAGTGACATGAAATTGCTTTCTGTTTGTCTTATTGATATCGAGGCTAACTATCTTTTATTCTAGAAGAATAAGAGAAGAAGATTCTGATTGTATGCCTTATATAGAGGAAATCAGAAGATATACATTTATCAATTAGTGATTGAGCTGGTTGAAAATTTTAAGAATAAAATCGATTATGATAAATAAATATTAAATATACTTTCATATTTTATACATTCTAAGCCAATATATTCAAATCTAGATTGATTTAGTATATTCTAATTTTAAAATAATTTTTCATTTTATTAACTTTTTTTAGAAATTTTATAATTAAGGATTTTTAACATGACCTAAATCGTATATTTACTTAATTAAATAAAATTATTTTCCAGACATGACTTTGATCTATTAATATTATAGTTGATTTATTTTATGTTAAAATTAGATAAAAATGACCAAGATTGTTAAAATACTTGAATTTCTCTTTTAATTGCTTTTATTTTTTAAGGTTAAATTTGATATATATATATATATATATTATTATTAATAACAACATATTCAGATATACTAATCGATCATAATCTTTCAATGAAGGATTGGGTATTGAACGTAATGATTTGACTTAGCATGTACCAGTCTTAAGTTGCTAGTCTCTGTCGGCATTTGGGATTCAAAATTTGAAGAAACCTTGGTCACCCCATCTTGGACCCCATGAGTTCTTGACTAACTAGTACCCAACGCAATCCGTAATAGAATATTTTCAAAATAATTTAAATATCAAAATATAAATCAATCCTTACTGTTGTCCACTTTTCCATAGCCTACAATAGTTACAGCATGATTAACTAGATTCTTCTCATTAGAACAATTGCAGTCCTCCTCTTTCAGGATTCCGTTTTTGTAACTCATCAAACATCTTGGGTTGGAGTGTATGGCAACACCAACTGGTCTGATTGAGACTAGCTTTCTTAATCTGTCATTACCGATGTTATCCTCTTCTTTCTTATCACTATTGTAGAATCTTGGTTTGTCTTTCACATCTGCGCAAGAATTCTTGGGCATGGTATATTTTCTAGGGTAGTCCTCTTCCTTCAAAAGACCCTTGGTTTTGGTGAATTCATAGGCATCGAGCGTCCAGCCGCCTCAGCATCCGAAGTTACTTTCATCGCAGTCGATTAAGTATTGGACAGAGAACCTCTCTGGCTTGGTATCGTACTTAATAGCGTGTAAACTTTCTAGAGTAGTAGCTGTAGTAAATGCCCAGCAAGATCCACATGAGGATTAGTCACCTGGGACTGAAACCTTACCAGCCTGATGCCAGTAAGTGTTGTCTGGTGCTGGTTGGTTGTCATCAGAAGCCATAGCTTAGAGTGATGGATGTCTATTAGCATGATGAGCTTGGCGCCTTTTTTCCTCAAAGGGGATCAGCGCTCCTTGCTTGTGATAATGTTCAAGGATCTCTTCAAAATTATTGAGTGAAAAATAATCCAAGTAATATAAACTCTTCATGTATCATATCAGAGAATTTGTTAATGCCCATCTCGTAGTGCTTTTCATCATTTTATTGTGAGTCTAAATCATATCAAAGTTTTTGGCAAAAATGTCGAATCTACTGTTAAGATGACTTTTAGTTGCGTAGGTTTTTCCATACTCAGCCACGAATTCAATAAAGGCTTGTTATTTTTCATGGTTTCTACTCTTTTACAGAAAATTGATAATGAATGCTGAATTTCTGGCTTGCTCATTTTGATTCAAAATAAGCATAGTTGCTGCTACAGTGCCGACAACAACCAAAGAACCAACGAATAATTTAGCTAGTCTTCCCTTGGATTTCTGTATAATAAATTTTAGAGAATTTTATATATAACCTAAAAAGTAAAATATGAAGAGTCTTTATTTCTTAATAGTTATTGGTTTTCTGTTGATGATCTCCGTTGTTTTTATTCAAAACGAAATATTAAGAGTGCATTTTTTTATAAGTAACTATATATTCTATTAATACTATATTCTATTCATATCCATTTTAAATTATTATCATTTCCAAATTCCTTGAGTTCTATTCTATTCAAGGATATGTGTTTATCAAAATCTATATGATAAGTATCTATTGCTTAGAATATTGGTCAGATTTGAATAATATAAATATGAAAAATTAGATAGGAAAAGTTAATGTATTTAAAGGATGAAATCATTAAATTTGGTCAATAATAGTATAATAATTAAAAATATGAGTAATGTTGGATTTAAAGCTAAATTAGCACTAACTATAACTCTCTCTTCAGCAGCTTTAATATCTTCTATTAATCACTGATCTATCTAACTTTAACATTTCCAATTCTCAACTTATCAATTTGAATTCTGAAATTTCAGAGAATAATTTCTTGTAGTCATTAAATCTTCAGAGTCACTATGAAAAGTAAATTCAACGTGAATTTGTTGAATTTGCAGCTAGATATAATAAAACTTATGGATCTAGAGATCATCATCAAACTAAATATGAAACTTTTAAAGATAATTATTTGAAGATTCAAGAGCATAATCATAAGTCTTATGAACTTGGAGTGAATAAATTCAGTGATATGACAGAAGAGGAATTTATGAAGACTTTTGGTACATTGAAGGAGCATTGTGAAGAAAATGAACTGTCTAAATTCAAACTAAAATCAGGAAAAGATGGCAATAAATTTAGGCTGGCTGATAGACCTCATCACTATAATACCACTTATTAAGATGAATAAGAGTAAAAGAAAAAGAAACAAGAAGCCAATGAAAATAAGGAACGCTATTAATGCTCTCATGATTAGGAAGACCACTACTACTTCGACTATAGTGATTACGATTTTATTGATGGCTTGTCTATGTATAAATCTTTTGATTGGATTTAGAAAGGCAAAGTTTGTATATCCAAAGATCAAAGTAGTAGGGCTCATTCCACCTTGGCTTCAGGTGAAACTTTATACGCTATTGAGCACAACATTTCCAATCGCTCTGAGGTGCCATCATTTTCTGAACAGTAACTAGTTGATTGCAACTTCATCCCAAATTTAGGGTGCATTGGTGGCCGCAGACAGTTCTCCTTCAACTATACTTTACAAGAAGGAGTGACACTTGCATCAAACTATCCCTACTAAAATAAGCAGAGCTACTCCGCCTATAAAAATGAGACTGACAACTTCTATTAAATAACTGGCTTCAAAGTTTATGAAAGAATTAATAATGCTGATCTAGAAAAATTAGTCTGTTAAGGAACAGTGTCAATATCAATCCGTATCAATGATTGTATCAAAAATTATAAGTCTGAGGTCCTATATGATGGAGATGGGTCATGTGGCTTCTCTAAAATTAAAAGTTCTAATTATGCTGTTGCAATTGTTGGTTTTGGTAGAGATGAAGAAAATACTGTATGTTAAGACTACTGGGCAATTAATATAACTTGGGGACCTGGTTGGGGAGAAGAAGGTTTTATGATACTTAAATTAATTAATGATCGATTTATTGTAATTGCTTAAAAATACAATGAGTAGTTTTAGAATTAAATTTATTTATTATATTTTTTAGACTTTGCAGAAAAGACTCATAAATTGAAAATGGAACTTGCAATATTAGATAAGAACCTATGATAGCTCTTAAAACTTCTCCAAGTAAATTGCAATAAAATTTTAAACAAAGTGATATTTCTATAATAAAGGTCTTTAAATTACGTGTTAATAATCTAGGAATACATTCGAGATAGGAAAAATAATAAAAATTAAATATATAATAAATCATTGAGTTGAAGTAAAAGTTGGCAAAATTTGATGATCTTGACTCATTCGATATAGAATTCAAAATAAGCTGGACTTTTTATATCGGCGGTACTATTTTATTGCTTCCTTAGAGAGAGAGTTAGCTCCACTTTAATTGGAAGGTATAATTTACTGAATTTAGATGCATTCAATTAGATTGGAGTTAACTCAGTCCAGAGATGCGATAAAATAGCACCACCAGGAGTAAAGTCCTATTAATTTTGAATTTTATATCGAATAAGCCCAAGTTCATCAAATTTGGACAATTTTTACTTCCACTAGAAGATTTATTATATATTTAATTTTTATTATTTTTCCCAACTTGAATACATTCCTACAATATTTCCAATATTTTAATTTAATAAATCTTATTTTAATAATTACGATGTTTAATATCATTATAATTATAATAAATACATCAATGTTGAATTCACTCACTCCCTCTAAATCATCAACTCGAAATATTCAAGCATCAAAGCCCTTGTATATTACATCTACTTTGATGTTACTCTTGGGCCTTAGTTCTTGCTGGGACTATGCTAATAATGGGCATGATTGGACTGAGCCATTCTGTTTCCAAGCCAACTTATTTCAATCTCCCAGAGATCTCTACCACAATGGCACTGATTGGTACACTGGTCCCAAAATTTAATTCGCTTTTCTGCCTATTTTTGCTCTTGCTCAGGTGGCAGTCGCAACAATCTAGAATTTAGTTTACACTGTAAACGCTACTGCAAGCTATGGATAAATCCTAGCTAAAGAGCCTACAGTTAACGATAACAGTAAGATGGTGATATGGGATGCAAACATGCTCAGATTCCATTACCCCAGTGAGTACTAAATCTAGGGAAAGTCATTCGACTAAGAGATGCAAATTTATGTCAATGTAAGTTATTTAAAGATTTTCATCATTTAACAGAGTCCCATATTTAAAAGACTTTGCAATTATAAATCTATTTTTCTCGGATTCAACAAAGCAAACTTAAGCATGTATCAGCAAACAGGCTGCCATTGCTGTACTATTCAAAATAAGTGAAACTGATAATCCATTCTTCAGTTGGTAAGAATCAAGCAGACGATAAGAAAGCTGTTGATCTCAGTCAAATATTCTAAGTTTACATTAAATAATAAGTTGAAATGTTTTAATCAATTAATTTTATTCACAACTGGCATCGCATTAAATCAATTCATTACCTGTTATATTGGTTCAGACACAATGCCATCCTGCACAAGATTCTAATGCATATTGAAATATTAATCATTCCATTTATGATTTATTAAAGTAAACTAATCTGATTTTATATAAAATTACAATGCTGGTATGTATTGGAGTAACCCTATGAAATAAGTCATAAACAGTTAGATAAATTGAAGGCACAAGGTGTAACCCAAAACACTAGATACCTAAACCCCGATAAAGTTCCTACTACTGCTCAAATCCTTAATGCTAAATGACTTTATGCACCCACAACTCCCGTGACAGAGTAAGAGCTTTGAAGAAGTAGCTACAAATTATCAGAATGAATCGGAATATTTAATAATCTAAATTACAACAAGTTGAACATACACAATAAAAAAAATTAATATATATTATAGCTTTTATAATTGAGGAACAAAGGAATTAATCGAGTCACTCCCACAGCATTCTTAATAAATCTTTTAATCTGTTAACAATTCTTATCTTTGAAAATTAATTAGCTACTAAATTTAATTATAAATCACACTTTGTGCCAATCTTTGCATTAGGTATTATTTATGCTATATTTACTCAGTTTTTTCAAGCAAAGTTCAAGAATAGCGCCATCTGGTGTATTGTAAAAAGAAAGGGTTAAGTTATCTTTCATTGGAAGGTTTTTCTGGCCACTGAGTCTTATATGGGAGATTGGAGCGAAATTATTTAGGAGTTGATTGAGATTTTATTTAGGACTCCAATAGTAACTATTGAGTCTACGTTTAATGGGATCAATTAATTGCCATAAATTATCAGTATTTAAATGATAATTTATCTCGCAAGCATTAAAAGGAATTTTTGAAAATATGCCATCAGAAGTGACTGTATTGCGAACTTTTATGTTGAGTTTGCCTGGAAATAATCGAAGCCATTCAGCTTCTGATCTAAGTTATGTTTACAGATAGTTAAGAGCTTCATCTTCATCGTCCTCGATAGGCTTCTTAGCAATTTAGCCTGCTTATTACTGCCTCATTTATTCTTTAGAAATAATTGCATTTTAGATATTTTTAACTGTTGGCACTGGATTGTTAGCTTTATTCAATTTATCCATATACTTTTGATCGAGCTGTCCTCGAATCTCGAATGCTTCTGTTAAGTTTCTAGCTTATTGATGCTAAAGCATAGCTATGTTTGCAGTAGTTCTTGTGACACCTGTTGTCTGACCATCCCAAATTATTTTCTGTTGATCTCCTTGACCTGAAGCCCCAGCACTAACAGTGCTGGCTTGCGTTGTTTAAGCTGTATTCTAGCTTTAGGCTTATCCGGCATTAGGAAAGACATCTCTTCTTTCTTAAGCAAATCTTCTCAAATTTTGAGTGATTTCATCACCGTCAGCATAAGTATTAAGCTTAGATCGATCTTCTCTACGCAGCTTTTCTTTTCTCCATTTAGGATCCATTCGCTCTAATTTCAAATGCTCTTTCCATTCTAAAAGTGGAATTTCCTGCTCGAATTTTGGACATTTTTAAGTGCCCAATCGGCACTAGCTCCACCAGTAGCCTTCTCGTCTTTTCCACGTTGATAATTCTTCTTAACTTTCATCTCAGAATCTAATGAAGTGGATACAACGATTTCATTAGGAGCTGTACTTTGGGTTAATGATGGTAAAGGTAGAAGTTTTATTTATTGAGCTTTTGAAATGTCAGGTTTGGTATTTGGAGCAAGACCACCTGGTGGCATGCTCATAATTGATTAACTATCTTCTATTGTAAAAATAATTATTTCTCTAAAATATCAAATGATTTTTTGCAGTAAAATTTAGCTTTATAATATTTGCTTCTTAATTTGCTCTTTGACTTTCTCCTGTTCTTTTTATTCTTCAAGCTCCGCATCTTAAATTTCCTTCATCTCTTCGTCATCATATAAATCGATTTTCTCTACCAATACAAACTCATGCCAATCTATTGCTTCTATCTGCATTAATTCTTCAGTAAGACTTCCCTCTTTGCCATGAAGGATTTCGAGGTCAGCTCTGAGTTTCTACTCCTCCTCAAGAATCTTATCCCTTGGTATCTATCACCAGCTGCTTTGAGAATTAATTTCATAATGTAGTGAAACTTTACTTTAAAATCCTTCATATCATACATAGTATATATAACTTATCTGAACGGTGTATTATCCTTCATTAATTACTATAAGGAATTATTATTTATTTTATATGAAAGAATTTCAAGACCTCCCTCCTTCTTGTCCTTTCTGAGCAAATCTCTAGAGCCTCTACAACTGCTCATTCCTGGGTATAAGCACTTTAGAATAGGATTCGTCCAGTAGAGTGAAGTAACCAAACAAGCCATGAGTAGGTTTCAAGAAATCAAATTAGGGGTTGCAAGCTTCTCTCTCTTTCAGGCCTTGCAAGAATTTTTGACCATTTCTAGCTACAAATTAGGCAGTAAGTTTAATTACTTCATGATCAATATTTGCAAGTATCTGGTGACTAATTCAAACTAATACTAACGAATCCCAGGTTTAATTATATAATAATAATTACTATTTTCTTTCAGAGGTTTTAAACTAGTAATAAAAATATTTATAAAAGTTTATTGCATTATTAATCTAATTTTCTCTACATTTAGAATAGTTATTTTAATGTTTAATGAAAAATTTAAATTAGTTTATTTTTAATTTAAGCATAATGAATTTATTTCAATTCTTAAAAAATATGATATATAATTATTTTAATGATAAAATTTAAAAGTAATGGGTATTGACGTCCATTCCTCACCGGTGACGTCCATTCCTCACCGGTGTCGTCCAGTCCTCCCGGTGACGTCCATTCCTCACCGGTGACGTCGCATTCCTGCACCGGTGTCGTCCAGTTCCTACTCACTCGGTGACGTCCATTCGCTCACCGGTGACGTCCATTCTCTCACCGGTGACGTCCATTCCTCACCGGTGTCGTCCAGTCCTCACCGGTGACGTCCATTCCTCACCGTGTCGTCCAGTCCTGCACCGGTGACGTCCATTCCTCACCGATGACGTCCATTCCTCACCGGTGACATCGTTCCTCACGTGACGTCGCAGGTCCTCCCGTGACGTCCATGTCCTCACCGGTGACGTCCATTCCTCACCGGTGACGTCTGTTCTAACTGATGACGTCCAGTCCTCCGATGACGTCCATTCCTCACCGGTGACGTCGTTCCTCACTGATGACGTCCATTCCTCACCGATGACGTCCATTCCTCACCGGTGACGTCCATGATCCTCACCTGTCGTCCAGTCTACCCGGTGACGTGCATTCCTCAGCGGTGACGTCCATATCCTCACGGTCGTCCATTCTCACCGGTGTCGTCAGTCCTTCCGGTGACGTCCCTTCCTCACCGTGACGTCGCATTCCTCACCGGTGTCGTCCAGTCTCCCGGTGGACGTCATTCCTCACCGGGTGACGTCCATTCTCACGGTGTCGTCCAGTCTCCCGTACGTCCATTCCCGATGACGTCCATTCCTCACCGGTGACATCTGTTCCTCACTGATGACGTCCATTCCTCACCGACGAGTCCATTCCTCACTGATGACGTCCATTCCTCACCGGTGACGTCTGTTCCTAACTGATGACGTCCATTCCTCACCGATGACGTCCATTCCTCACCGGTGACGTCCATTCCTCCCGATGACGTCCATTCCTCACCGATGACGTCCATTCCTCACCGGTGACGTCCATTCCTCACCGGTGACGTCCATTCCTCACCGGTGACGTCCATTCCTCACCGGTGACGTCCGTTCCTCACCATTATTAATATATTTGAAAACATGTATAAAATACTTTATAATGAATGATATTGATCAATTCTAACATAATTTCTAAAAAACATAATTAATATTATAAATAGCAATAATAATTCTTCTTAATAACATGCTTTAAGCCGAGCATTTCATTGTATTTATATATTTTTATTTAGAGTCTAGTTGTCATAATAAATAGGCAAATTAAGTAAATTTTTAATGTTTTAAATGAAAAACTTATAAATGATTTAAAGTTTTAATATTTGTCAATTATTTAAACTATAAATTAAGAGCTTTGCAAATAATAAAAAACAAAAAACACAAATATCTTTATGATACATTTTAATATGCAAAATTAAGAATGAAAGAAATTAATACTATCTTGTTCAATGAGTGTTTATTGGAGTAAAGTTATAAATAATCTTAAATAATAATATTGTAAAGTTCATTTGCTTTATTAGTAACCTCATAGATTGGTGGAGTCCCCTCAAAAGTTTAAAAATAAATTCTAATTGCCAAAGATTATAAGAAGCAAATATAAATCGCTACTTCCTCCAGATATATTAAGAATAATTTAAAAATATAGTTTTGATAGTTTCAACTATCCCTAGTTTCATTAAACATTGGTAACTATTTTTATCAATGTAATTTTGATGATAATAAAGAATCATATCAAGCTAAAAGAGTTAAAAATGTTATGAAAAGTAAAATTTGTTCATAAAAGTGATTAAGATTCCCATAAATTGATTAAACTTAAAGATTTTATTGGGTAATAAACTTTTGATGAAGTAAGGTAACAACCCCCCAAAAATTTATAAAGAGTCACTTAGAGTTTTGAGGTGTAAAAAATAAATATTTTTTTTTTACTTTAATAACGAAATTAAAGATCCTGGTCTTAAACATCCCCAGAGATGTAATAAGCAAATGTTAAAAAATAAAATGGTATTTTTTAACAGAAATAAAATGTGATAATTAGCTTATATAATATTTGATTTAGTAATAATTTTGAATTCTAGTTTGATAGAGCAGTTTTAATAATTTCTGAAATCATTTGTGTAAAAATATATTCGCAGCTAAATTCTATTTGGTAAATTTTAAATCTAATAATCTTACTTCTCAATTGAGTGTATATGAAATTTTTTTTAATATATTAATAATGGTGAGGAACGGACGTCACCGGTGAGGAATGGACGTCACTGGTGAGGAATGGACGTCGACAGTGAGGAATGGACGTCACTGGTGAGGAATGGACGTCGTCAGTGAGGAATGGACGTCGTCGGTGAGGAATGGACGTCAGTACCCAAAGTAATTAATTATGAATGCTAAAGTTGTCAGTCGGAGGGGTCTTAATATCTCCTATTTTCTTGCGCTCTTCCACATCACCAAAGATCATTTGTCTCAGCTAGCGCTAGTACTCTTTCTCTTTTAAAATAGAGTGCAATTGTACTGCTGAAACTGGAGCAACATACTATTATTGCTGATTTGGTATTTTCAATATTTTCTTGCTGATTCATTTCTCCATTAACTTCCTCTTAGTTCATCAATAAACCATCCTGTAAATTTACTGCCTCTCCATCTAATAAATCACTTGGCATTTAAATATTGCCATCAACTACATCTATCTACTGTTTCTACTACAATTCAGTAGCACTAATTCCCAAATTATCATTAATCTTCTGCATGTAGTAAGGTCTATAAGGATCATCAAGGTGTCGCAAAAAATTTAACTTCAGTTGTTCTATTCTGTTTTCAGGATTAAAGCCTCGAAGTTAGCTCCATTTTTAGCAACGAAGTTGGCTGTCTTGTCAATAAATGACTTAATTTCTGGGGGTAGAATGATTACTCTTGCTTTGTGCTGCTCTTCTTCTTACTCATGGTGGTAATTAAAATCGTTGTCCATTGATTTGTCTAAAATTGCAGTCATTTTATTAATGAAACAATTAATTAATTGTAATTTTAACTGTTATATTCATTAATTTAATTCTGATTTAATTATCAATCTCAAATTCAGATGTCTAAAATGGAACAAATTAAGAGATATACTATTAATTAATTTAATAAAGAAATTACATATTAGTGTCATCTGAGGAATAGGAAATGAATTAAAAGATATTGGCTTCACTGCCACAGTAATTATATATATATAATACTTAAATTATATATTTTACTTATTTCTAAGGATTTATTTAGTATCTTAAAAGCAGCTTTAGTAATTTAGAAATACTTTCATTTAAAGTAAATCTCAACCCCAAACCACTACAATCTGATGATAACGCTATAAATAATAACAAGAATGAGGAAGAAGAAGAGAGTATATAAGATGGTTATGATAAAAACAATGATGATGAATAAATAACATTAGAAGTTGATTTAAACAGATCTTTGTATCAAATTAATAAGTTTAATTTAGTTATTATTTCTATCTTTATATGAAATTATTTATAATTTGTACTCTGAATTGAAAATTAAAGCTCAAAATTTAATCACTCATAAATCATACCAAATTTATGTTAAAGCCACAAATTATGATGAAGTTAATATTCTGATTTTAGCAAGATTTGTGCGTTACTCTATTAAGCAAATGGACTCTTCTCGATTTATGTCCCATATCTCACTTTAAATATATACATTAAAATATAATGAAAAGTTTAAACATTTAATAATCCAATAAAAGTATTTACTATTTTAATTCAATTTATTTTTGTTTAAATTTTATTAAACTTTCAATTTGGAGAAAGGCACTTATATTTTCTTTGATTCAAGCAATCAATAACAAATTTCCTCTAAATAAAGCACATCCTCACAGTTTTTGACACATTTAGAGCAAATTTTACTTGGTTTAAACTATATTCTTAAGGAATAAGAGAGAATAGCCATAACTTCTTCTCTGAAAATTATTCCTAGGGAATTTGAAAAATAGATACTTATAAGTTAAAATTCACAAGATACCAAGAAAGCCAAATTAGTTAGTAATTCTACTATTGATACAGCATTTATACTATCACATTTAAGTTTGAAAGTGCATAGAAAAGACTTAGCTATTTCCGCTAAAATGACTAATAGAATTAGGTGAAAGACGATTGTGAAAACATTAAATAGATTAAGTCATGGGAAAATTATTTTGGAAAAAACAAATTAAAGTATATAGCCAGAGATAATTGAGAAGTTACTCTAGAAGATAGAGAAGTGTGCTGCTATTGATGGTATAGCAAAAGTGATCAGAAAAATATCAGAGGAGCTTAAAAGCTCATCTTTAGAAATATTTTTATTTATTATTCAGTCATCTCCAGACAACAGAACTAAAGAATAAATATTTAAATTTGTTTTTAAGAAGATTCTGGATACCAAGATCTCATATCAATTTTCAGTTCATTGAATTTAAATGGCTTTAATGGTAAACTTTTCCTCGACCACTAAAACTAAATGATTAAATCTCTTAAATTGCACAAATACAATCAAAACCCCAAAACCCTTTCAGTAGTTTGATTGAGTTTTTGATTGATAAAAGAGGACTATTAGTGCATACTTAATTAGGGTTTTAATAGGGTTTATGTAGGGGTTTAATGTTTAAATATAAGTATTTTATGTGAGTATATACGAGGTTTGGGGTCAGTTTATGACAGTGAGTATATAGATTTATTGTTTAAGTTGCGATATGGATGTGACGAATATAGTGAATAACTCAAGCCTGTTCTGAATTATATGTCTATAACAAGGAAAATCCATAAATCTCCAGAAACTGTGAGATCTAACTGTCTATAAGCATTGAATTTGAAGAGATAACTTCTTAATTCTAAGCCTAAGAGATCTTTAAAATTTTAGCAGTATCATATTGACTATCTTAATAATGATAAGACTCTTAAATACTGGACTCATTTATATATAGCCTAGAGGGCTGTGATGTGTAATCGCCAATTTCCTGAGCTTCACATATCAGCTTAATCGATAATTAACATATATAAAAAGAACGGAATATCTTACAAGACTGTCAATAGCTCCAGATTTTGTATTCGTGCTCAGCGAGGTCTAATTTACAAGGTTCATTACTTATGGGAGTTCTTGGGAAATGTAAATTGGATAAATTCGCATCTCATCACAGAGTTCATTTTCTCATCACTTCATTTTTATTTAAATTTATTAAAAAAAATAAAATAAAAGATAAAATCGTATCTTATCAAAGGGTTCGTTTTCTCATCACTGAGGTCAGCACTAACAAATTTAAATAAATTAATTAAATCACAATTTGACAATGAAAAAGATTTTTATAATATCCTTATAAAATAAAAATAATTTCGAATTCAACTATTTTTTTCTTGTCTAATAAATAAGATTTGTATAATTTCCATATAAAATAAAAAAATTTCGAATTCAACTATTTTTTTCTTGTCTAATTGATAAGATTTGTATAATATCCTTATAAATTAAAATAATTTCGAATTCAACTATTTTTTACTTGTCTAATTGATAAGATTTTATAATATCCTTATAAATTAAAATAATTTCGAATTCAACTATTTTTTTCTTGTCTAATTGATAAGATTTTTATAATTTCCATATAAATTAAAATAATTTCGAATTCAACTATTTTTTTCTTGTCTAATTGATAAGTTTTGTATAATATCCTATAAAATTAAAATAATTTCGAAATCAACTATTTTTTTCTTGTCTAATTGATAAGATTTTTATAATTTCCATATAAATTAAAATAATTTCGAATTCAACTATTTTTTTCTTGTCTAATTGATAAGTTTTGTATAATATCTTTATAAAATTAAAATAATTTCGAATTCAACTATTTTTTTCTTGTCTAATTGATAAGATTTTTATAATTTCCTTATAAATTAAAATAATTTCGAATTCAACTATTTTTTTCTTGTCTAATGAATAAGTCTTGTATAATTTCCTTATAAAATAAAAATAATTTCGAATTCAACTATTTTTTTCTTGTCTAATAAATAAGTTTTGTATAATTTCCATATATAATAAAAATATTTCGAATTCAACTATTTTTTTCTTGTCTAATTGATAAGATTTTTATAATTTCCTTATAAATTAAAATAATTTCGAATTCAACTATTTTTTACTTGTCTAATTGATAAGTTTTGTATAATATCCTTATAAAATTAAAATAATTTCGAATTCAACTATTTTTTTCTTGTCTAATTGATAAGATTTTTATAATTTCCATATAAATTAAAATAATTTCGAATTCAACTATTTTTTTCTTGTCTAATTGATAAGTTTTGTATAATATCTTTATAAAATTAAAATAATTTCGAATTCAACTATTTTTTTCTTGTCTAATTGATAAGATTTTTATAATTTCCTTATAAATTAAAATAATTTCGAATTCAACTATTTTTTTCTTGTCTAATTGATAAGATTTTGTATAATTTCCATATATAATAAAAATAATTTCGAATTCAACTATTTTTTTTCTTGTCTAATTGATAAGATTTTTATAATTTCCTTATAAAATTAAAATAATTTCGAATTCAACTATTTTTTTCTTGTCTAATGAATAAGTCTTGTATAATTTACTTATAAAATAAAAATAATTTCGAATTCAACTATTTTTTTCTTGTCTTATGTGATAAGTTTTTTATAATTTCACTTATAAAATAAAAATAATTTCGAATTCAACTATTTTTTTCTTTGTCTAATTGATAAGAGTCTTTTATAATTTTACTTATAAAATAAAAATAATGTTCGAATTCAACTATTTTTTTTCTTGTCTTATTGATAAGATTCTGTATAATTTACTTATAAAAATAAAATAATATTTCGAATTCAACTATTTTTTTCTTGTCTTATGAATAAGTTTTGTATAATTTCATTATAAAATAAAAATAATTTCGAATTCAACTTTTTTTTCTTGTCTTATGAATAAGATTTTTATAATTTCCTTATAAAAATAAAAATAATTTCGAATTCAACTATTTTTTATCTTGTCTTATTGATAAGATTTTTATAATTTCCTTATAAAATTAAAATAACTTCGAATTCAACTTTTTTTTCTTGTCTTATGAATAAGTTTTTTAAGAATTCCTTATATAATAAAAATAAATTCGAATTCAACTATTTTTTTCTTGTCTAATGAATAAG
>ARYC01003679.1:0-46465 GCA_000711775.1 Oxytricha trifallax
TAATCGAATATATAATTTAAATTATCATTATAAAATGGAACATTAAAGTCAATCACTCTCTAATGCGATTGACTGTCTTGTAAGATATTCCATTCTTTTTATATATGTTCGCTATAGATTAATCAGAGATATGAATTTCAGGAAATTGGCGATAAAACATCACAGGCCTCTAGGCTAGAGAGAAGTGAGCCCAGTATTTAAGAGTCTTATCATTAATAAGATAATCAATATGATGCTGCTAAAATTTTAAGGGTCTCTTAGGCTTATAATTAAGGTTCTATCTCTTTAAATTCAATGCTAATAGATAGTGAGACCTCACAGTTGCTGGAGATTTATGGAGAAGACTTGCTATAGACGTATAATTCAGAACAGGCTTGAGTTATTCACTATATTCATCACATCCATATCGCAATTTAAACAATAAATCTATATACTCACTGTCATAAACTACCCCAAACCTCGCATATACTCACAAAAATACTAATATTTAAACATTAAACCCCTACATAAACCCTATTATAAACCATAATAAAGTATGCACTAATAGTCTACTTTTATCAATCAAAAACTCAATCAAACTACTGAAAGGGTTTTGGGGTTTTGATTGTATGTAAAAAAAAGAAAAAAGAAAATTTTGTAAGACTTATTTCATCGATTATAACATCTAATAGTCCTATAATTTTATTTAATATCCGTTTATTCTCATGATTTCATAATTCTTATGAGATGTTTCAAATATATTTTCGATTCCAGATTAATTTTATTAAACAAAGACTTGATATTTAACTTATTAGATCTTAAAACATTATACATAAAGCTAATAATAAGGCTTGAGAAGATTTAACGAAATAAATTGAAAAGTTAATTCATGAAACTCTGAATAATAAATAATTTTTTCTTATTATATAACAAATTTCTTTGTTTTATAGTCATAAAATATTTTTCCTTGAAATATTAATAAATTTAATTTACAGATTCTAGGTATTGAATTTTAATATTGTTTAGGTGGAATTGTTGGAATACATTTGAATTTTGGAAATTTCTATTTAATTATATTAATAAAATCTCTAAAAGTGGTAGTTAGCTACTTGAAAACATAGATATATTGGATCTTGTTTGATTGAGAGTTAAAAATTACCAAAACTTAATTATTGATGGTATCCCTGTATTAATCCCTGGAACGTAATAATATAAGTTCAATTCTGTCATTTTAATAAATAAAGCAAATCACCATAAATTAAAATTAAGTTCTTTTAATTCCAGGAATACAATAAGAAAGAGACCCTTTTAAGTAAAGACAAGTTAATGATAAATTCTCTATCATTTAAATACCTTATTAATTAAATATATTCCAAAAAGTTTAATGCCACTATTTGAGGTTATAATTGATCATTTATTTATAATTTTTCCAAATCAAATGTATTCCTGCATATATTTATTCAGATCGTTTTTAAAACCGGCTTTATAGTATTATAACTCTACTATTAAATTGCTTAAACTTATTGTTAACAGTAGCAAATTGCTGTTTATTTATATTTAATGCTCAAAACAAACTGCATTTAATTATTCTATTTTTTTAGAGTTTACATATTAATTTTTTATTTAGAATAGGTTTACGATAGAAATATTTAGCTTTAAACTCGTTTGACTTATTTTATTTACTATTTACTTGAATTTGATTTCATCAACTCATCTATTTCAAATTATTAAAATATTCAGTAGATCTTTTAGCAAAATTTGCTAGTTCTTTTTTAGGCACCACTCGAATTGGAAGTGAAAAGTTTTAAATTTTAGATACACGGACTAATAAAGCATTTAGAGAAATCCAGATTTCCGTAATTGACAGATTAATCTATCATTTCGAAGTATAATTTATCGATCTTATCTTTTTTAAGGCTTTAATTTATTCTTTATGCTTCTAAATTTATTTATTTATTTTGTCATCTAATTCACAATTTAATATTTCAGGATTTCGAGTTAGGAGTTGAGTGTCTCCAAGCTTCATTAGTTAATCCCGTTAATTAATTGCTAATTGTATGGTCTATATTAATCAATTCGAGGAAAGTTGTAATTTGAAATAAAAAACAATTATTCATTATTTAATAAAGAGTTTAATGAATTAAATCCATAAAATTTGCTTTTAAATCTCAAATGTATGATCTCCAAAAATCTTTGAAAAAGAATCAAATTTTTGTTTTAAATTATTACTAATTTTCGTGTTATATTTCTTTTACATTTGCCGTATCTGTCAATGCGTAGTCTTTCAGAAGATAAATATTTCATTTAGTTTCACTCTTTATTCAAGTCAGAGTTGCTATAAGCCAATTCCTATAGTTTTGTATAAATTTCTTTTATAATTTCGTTTAAAGCTGATTTCAAAATCCCTATAAGACTTCTTACCAGGAAAGTTTTACTAATTCATATTTAAAAATTTAAGTAACCTCTTCATAATTCTTTAGTAACACTAATTAATTTTAAATGATAAATATAGTAATTTCACTCCTCTTAATTGGAATTACAATTTTGATTATTTTTACTCTTTTGATGGATTTGTCTATTTTATTTCTTATTCTATCTTACATTAACTTAAGTTTTTTTTAGTTTCCTTAGACAAATTATCTTGGTTTTACTAATTTAGGCATCCGTTATTTCAGTAATTATTTTTTGAGTTATTTCACTCTTAATTTATAAATTTATTAACTTTATTCATTTACTCAATGAAATAAGATTAAGATTTTTAATTTTAATTTTATTAAAAATTATATTTATTTTTAATTCTTTAATAGTATAATAATCTTTAATATGTATACAAAAGTTAACAAACTTTTTTTTTTAAAGTTAATCTTATCTGATAAAAACTTATTCAGTGTATTAATGTTTGCTTTTAATCGTAAGTATATATATAAGTCAATAAGAAAATCTTTGATTAAAAACTTAACTATTTAAACTAATAAGTTTTGATCGATAATCTAAAATAATTTCTTGATAAAAATAATAAAAAGATTAATAGATCATAATGAAATTTTAATTCAATTTTTTCATTATATAATGAATATTTGAAATATTATTAAAATGATTTTTTAAAATATAATTAAATTTTAGTTTATATTGCTATTAATAAAAGTTTATAGATTTTTTTAACAAATTTAAAATTTTAAGCCATGCATGAAATTATATTTTCAGAGATAATTTTCATTCATAAATTATTGACTAAGAAGTTTAAGTTATAATTTCATTTGAGATATAATATTTTAACTTAATTAACTGAAATTATAATTTTTTAAATAAAAAATACATAAATATTGTATATATACTATAAGCTTCGTTAAATACCTTAAACGTTTACCTGGCATCGTAACTCTCAATCTCGAAGTTACATGACAAAGGAACATCGTCAATTTTGTTTTTCATCATGTCTATTTCATCTCTCACTCTCTAATCCATATTTTTCTCTCGATATAAATATTATTGAATTTTCCTCTTCTTAAATGAGCTGTCTGGCTTTTCTTTTTGGTACTTCACTTGAAAAGATATTCAGATCTCCTCGTATACTACAAAAAACTTATGCCTTCAATTTATAATCATTATAATTATAAGAATTACTCAAGCAGAAAATTAATCTAATATCATAAGCACTAATGAGTTCACAAAAAAGTTAAACGTAATTCTTCTTACTTATTAACCTTTAATATCGTTTTAGTTTAGCTTAAATCATCGAGAAACAGTAGGACTTACGTAATTTATTTTTTATATAGAGCCAGTCTTCCTAGTAATGTAGATTTATCAATCATAATTTTTGAAGTGCATACTTTGGAAAATAATCCTCCACAGTTAGTCGCTCAATTTGAGCAATATCTGCAATAACTACATCATCTTATGGCAAACTTAAAGAATTAACATGCCTAAGATTTACTTCTTTCTGATCAACCAATATTCTTTAAAAAAAAAAGAAATTTTTGCAGTTAATTTTAGACAAATCATCTCCGAATACCTGCTATGAAAGTTATATAAATCTTTCCACTAGTGAATTTTCTTGAACTTATATTAAATTGAATATAGTAGAGAATAATATTACTCATTTCCATTTTTAAACTTTTGTTTTTATAAAATTTATCTATAAATAGCGGATTTATGGTTCGACTATCCTAAAGATACGCTATACGGAACTCTCTATAATGAAAAAGAGGCAGGTATCTACCACACATGGCATAGAAAGACATATATTATTTTGGAATTATTTTTAGGAGGTTGCGATCTTTAAGGTAAATAAATTAAACTTTGGGATCATTAACTGATTAAATTCAGTAATTAAAATACAGAAGCCAAAGTGTGAAGAAACATGGAGTTTTACTATAAAAAAGGCTAATGGAGTCCCTGGATTTAGATAATCTATTGACAGTAATGGAAAACTACTTACTTTAAAAATAAAAACACAGTGTCACTCTGTCTGGAGCACTCAGAGAATGGTATTTATTTGCTCTTGGTGTTGTAAAAATGTATTGTAATGATTCAAGAGAAGGAATGAAGCATACTAGGTTAAGTTCAAATGGACACAATAAATTAGCATTAATTTAAAGATAAATGGTTGAAGCTTAGGATAAAAGAAGTAGAGAAAAGATAAAGGTTGGATGACTTAGTGCAGACTAATCATGGATATTTTCTGGGTAAGCATTTGAAGGTTGTCAATGCTGAGTTTAGTGATTAATTATGATATTCACCATTAATTTTGCGATAAAAACTAACTAGTTATGATAATATTTTATTAAAAATTGAGGACGTTGTCATAATTAAATAAACTAATTATATTTTTTTATATAATTAAAATTTATAAGAAAAAAAAATAAGATTTATTAGCTTTAAAACTCTGTAATAAAAAAATTATTCAACAAAATTTTATAACTAATATTTGTTTTTTTCATTGAGTATAAAAGAAATTATGATTTTAATACAATAATATCAAAAATACTTTCAATATTAGCAAACACATTAGAGTAGTGAAAATGAAGATGATGCTGATCTTTAGCTTGAAGAGTCTGAAAAAATTACCGAAAATGATTTTTTTCTTTAACTTAATCACCTAAGATAATTTTTTTAAATACAAAAAAAACATAGAAAACTCAAATAAAATAATCATATATAAAGTTTGTTTAAGTTAAACCATTAATCTTGATAATATTTGCGCATAATTAATTTATGATGAAAATTAATAACCTTTGACAGTAGTTCTAAAAGAAAATTATTGTAATATTTAATAAAGCAATTTTTTCGTTTTTAACTATATAAAAATATAGATCTTCAAAGAATAAGTGTTTCTTCATCAAGAAATGATAGGGAAATAAAGAGAATAAAGATAAATAATTGCAAGTAGTTAGAATCACAATTATTTAGTGTCTTGTTTTATTCAGTTTAAGTTTTAATTATGAAACAATAAGTTTAATTTTGATATTAAATAATAGGCAAAAGGTAATCAAAAAAGTAAAAAGTAATTAATTAATCAATTGTTATATGTATAACAAATATGAGAATGATATTTTGTTTGTTAATATTCCAAATTTAATTAAATGATTTAAGATGCACAAAAAAATATTAAGATTGTTAAGATTATTATAAAGAAAATCAAAAATACTATATTTAAGCAATATTTAAATTTATTAAGTTTGCATTTAAATTTAATATAATTTCAACTTATATTAAATAATAGCCCTCAACAATAGCAAATAAACATATTTCTAATTGTACTTTATGAATCAACTTTACTTAATGAAATTTATTTATAGAATCTCAAAACTAAATTAGAACTTAAAATTCCTTCTCTAAACATTTTAGGCATATGTTTTGATTAAGTTATTTTTATATTTATATTTTTTAGCAAAATTAGATAATATATTAATTAATTAAATAATGTAGAAAACCAAACTACATAATTGATTTTAAGATTAAAATAAGGTTAGAGAATGCTAATTAGAATTACTCAGTTTGCTAATTCAGTTTAAGAAGAAGAAAATAATGTATTTATCTTTATTTAACTTCTTTAAACCATAGTTAACTTTTAATATTAAATATTTTTCCTTTAAATTCCTATTATAAATACATATGCTATTTAAGAACTAATATTTTGAAGATAATATTAAGAAAGAAAAATATTCTTCTTTTTTTTTATTGCAATAAAAATATTTTTAAAGGAAATTAAATCAAGCTCAGGCTTATTAAGATGTCTTTTTTTATTTTTTTCATATTTTAAGATATAGCTGATTTTTATTTCTCAAGTTTTTGACTATTAGACTAATAAGAATCTTTAATTTTATTGTCATATATTATTTATGCAGTCTTGTGATTATAAATAGTATTTCAATGAAATTATTATTTAGGTTGAAGCAATGCGAAGTGAAGAATGCGTTCTCTTATACAAATTTTATAATCTTTTGACTTAAACATAATTTTTCATATTTTAATGCAATTTCTCATTTGATATTTTAATATAAACTTCTTCATATTATTTAACTGAATCTACAAGATTATAACTACTCTTTATTAATATAATCTTGAGTTTGTTTGTTAATTTTGAATTATTTACCCCTAATTAAACTTTAAAGGATTAATAATTAATTTTGCTTTTTTCATTAATAATTATCTATAGATTTATTGCATTAATAGGTTTTGGAAATATGAGAAAAAACATGAGCGAGCTCACATGAAATCAAAAAATTTAATATTTTTTATTTTAAATATTTATGGGTTTAATTTCATCAAATTTCTGAGTTTTATAAATGACATGGATATTCCTTTTAATATGAAATAGCATTTTCAATATGGGATAAATTAAACTAGTATCGACTTAAATAAAATATAGTGACTTGAAGTGGCCCGGATTGTTAGATTACTCTGAATATACTATAATGATATAGTGAATTTTCTCATTTTACGATGGTGACATTCTTCTATTGGTGATTTATCTATCAAGATGAGAAATAAGGTTCAGTAAGAATTAAAAAATGTTTCTTAGTTTGCCATTCTATTATTAAATATAAGTTAAAAATATAACCGCTTCCAACATCAGCATTAATATATAATCCACACATCCTTACTAATTTATCACAATGATTTCTTAAACCTATTTTATCTCCAATTTTCGTATTGAGATGTTTATTCATGAAGGCTATCCTTATCAATATTGACCAAGATCTTTTGAGCAAAGAGTTAATCAATATAAAATATTGAATTGCTGCTATTCAATTATAGAACAGTAGAGTAAGCAATAAACAGAGTTAGTTATTATATCAATTTAATAAACCTTTTTAAAAGTAAGTATTAGATCTTATTTTTTAATCTTTTGTAAACTTAAATTAGAGATTTTTTAATTAATTAAGATCATTTTTATAATTTTTTTAAGTTATTTCAATGATTAAAGCTATTCTTCAGAAGATTTTAATAACTTAACTATAGATTTTATGCATGATATTAAGCCATGTCACTTTTTTTACAGGAACGTATTCATTATTAAAGCAATTATTATTCAGTCATTAATGATTTCTACAGTTGATATTTAGTAATACTATGTTGTTTAGCTAAAAATACTTTTTGCACTAAATTACTTTAATGCTGTCATTTTTTCATTTTTAAATTCATTAATTAATTATTATTTTATATGCTCCTATTACTTTCTTAATAAAATCCAAAAAATATAATTTTAATAGAAATAACGAAGTCAAATTTACTTTCAAGATATTTTTCATTTTTTAAATATATCTAAAATTCTTTTGATTAGCCTCTTCTGTTGCTCATTAAGCGAAAGATTCTTCTAATTAATATCATTTAAAAAACAAAAATGTGCTTTAAGCATTATAACGAATTATAAGTCCTATAAAACAAGTTTATATAGATAAAATCATTGTTTAAAATATTGATAAATAAATTTATTTATACTTAGATAGATCCTTCATTATAACTCTTATACATCCTTATTATATAAAATATAATGCTTAAATACTTATTTCTTACTAATTATTCATTTTTATTTGGAGTTTATAATATGGGAAATTTTTGAAAAACCGTTTTAAGAGCTGACAGCTTCATAAATTTCAATTTAATATTTTTTCTAAAGTTTTTTACAAATCTATTTAATCATTTATAAAAAGTAGAATTTTTTTTATTTTAAATATAATATTACCAAAGATATATTTTTAGAGAATCATTTTGCAAATTCAAAGAAAAATTTCCATATTATTAAAGTATCGATAATTATACTGCAATAAATACTGTTTTTATTATCCTGCAGAAAATAGAACTTCTAAAAATAAAAATTTAAAGTTAATCATTATTTTAATTTCTGAAAATTTTAGAACTAGTTAATAGCACGCAGTCATAGTCAAAGCAAGAATTTTTATCATGATCTCGAGTTCGTTAACTTATTAATAAGAAAAATCTGTAGTTAAGCTGATTTATTATAAACATCCCTTTAAATAAATTTTTATGTATCAATCAACATCTAAATTAATGGAGGAGAATCTGCTTTTTGATTGAATGAAAGAATTATATTGATAAACTTATGAATTTGTAAACTATATCAGCTCCTTTGAATATTTAATATTTATGAATCTATTGATTCTTTGAATAATTTTAGTTTCAAAAGCTATTAAACTTCGAGTTTCATAAAGAAATAACAATAATTTTAATGAAGATGAATACATATTGATGCAAAGAATAATCTCTGTATTAAAAACATTTGCATATAAATTGATACTAGAATGCCATATTCAAGATGTAAATTTATTTCCTCTCCCACTGGTATACACTTTCTATATTTAGCATATTAGGTTACATGCAACAACTATAATAAGTTGATATTTTATTTTAATATATTCAGGCTTATTAACCAAAATTACTTGAAAAAAGTCGAAAACATAAAGTTTGTATTTTCTACAGCAAAATTTCAATTACTTTTCTGTATTATTGGATGAGCTAAAAATCAAAAAAAATATTTTATAAATCATTTGGAGTCGCTTTTATAAAAATTAAAATATCTATTCAAGTTTAAAAATATTAATTATATGTAATTATATCTATTTTCTACAGTCTTTTCTATAATATTAAATTGTTTTATTGATTTTAGTCTGAGATATATCATATTAATTTTGAGAAAGCTAGTTGCTTCAGTTATGATCAAAAATAAAAAATTTATGAAATGTGAGGAATTTTTTTTAATTGTGATTGTATATAATCAGTTTAGTTAAGTGTTGATTCATCAATATGATTATTCTCTTACCTTTACTTAAGAATTCCACGAATTGCTGAGTTCTATTTCTAAATTGCATTATGATTTATCCATAATGCAAAACTTTACAACTAAATATTTACATTTTCTCAACTATATATTATCCTATAAAGGCTGTTCGTTATCTATAATTTAACAGAGCAGCTTTGATTATTCATTTATTATTGAATGACTGTTGTTAATATTTTAGTTCAGAAGTTTAAATTCAGATATTTAAAATTGCCTTGATAAAATACTATGAGTTCTTAATTATTAAATTCTCATAGTAGACTAAATAAATTTTATTAAAAATTACCTTTGCCTTCAGGAAGAGTAAATATTTATGATCAAATTTAATATAATAATATAATAAAACTTAGTTGGTTTGTTAAAGTGAAGCTAAAAAATACAGAATTAATAAATATCTTTTGATCTACCTAAAATACCTAAATCTCATAAGAATTTTTTATCACGAATATCGAATAGATTTATCTTCAAAACGCGAAAAGATACAGATCTTTATAACGATTAAATATAAATTGATGAGGGAAAGTTAAAGTCATCTTTTGTCTAAAATTTAAAAATTATAGTATTGCTATCAATTCCTTTGAAAAGTGTCCATTCCATAAAGATATAGGGGAATACAACGAATTAAATTAAGAAATGCAATATTTCTACGTGATTCTAAAGTAATAAAAGCTTTTGTGATTTATTTGAAATGCTTTAACTTCTTGATTGAACTTATTTGTAGTGAAATTTTTACTGATATTTCTTGAGTAAGTTTAGAGTATTTTAAAAAAATAAGTAGCCGAGTGCTAGAATTTACCAGCGATCAGAGGGATGATATGATGAAATAATGCGCTAAGTTATTTAAAAATGAGAAGAAAAAAGAATCCTAATTCGAAAGAAATTCATCAGTATTTTAAATTAATCAATAAAATTTTTATCATAAGCTCCATTAATAATTTTGTTTTTTTTGTAAGAAAGTTTAATCTAAATGCTTGACCATATAATTTATTTTAAAAATTGTGTAAAACATTATTAATTATATTTTAAAGCACAATAATCAAGAGATCATTTATATTACAACAGTATTATTTTTTAAATGAAGTTTAACTGAATATTTATTTTACAAGAGACTATATGATGTAAATAAAATATTATTATCTTCTTTATTTTAATATATTTAAAATTTTATAACTTATGCAGTATTTCAACCAGCTATTATATTAAAAGAAAATTGTTAAATTTATCTATCTAATTAAATCTTGAGCATCTACTTTAAGAACTTAAATTTTCTAATTTATCTAAGTTACTACTAACTTTAATGCTTAAGTTGTGTACATATATATATATTACTTGAATTATGAACAATAAATGTAATTTAAGTAATAAAAAAAATAGCAAATTTAATAAAAATAAAGGAGTAAATTTAATGTTATAAATTAACACATTATTAACTTGATTAGTTGAGGAAAATTAATTATATTATTTTATTATATACTGATCTTACTCCATAATAATCGTTAAAAAATCCTTAATACTCCATTCTAGTTTACAAAATATTTTATTAGCAGTTTATTTTTTAAAAATATATTTTTAAATTTATTACTTAAAAAGCAATTATAATAATAGAACAATTTATTCTTACAAAATTAAACATTAGATAAAATATGATGATTCAGAATACAAAAATTATATTGATCATTTTATTAAGATATCAATTATTACATCAGCAAAATTTGAGAAAAATCTTAATTAAAATTTGATTTATTAATAAAAATAAATATATAATAATTTTGGAAATTTTATTGTTAAAGTACGTTTTTGTGTTAAACAAAACAGAAATAATTTGAACTCTAGGAATCCTTAGATTTTCCAAAATAATTAATATTAGATTTAAACTTAAAATGCTAGTTTATAATATTAAATTAAAGAAACCAAAAGAGTGATCAAAATACTTGATTTAATATTTTAAAATGAGGCAAAATATTTTGAGACAATTTTAATTATTTAAGAAATTTATTAAAGTTAATTAATATTTGTGACAGAATAAAGGTTTAATTTCTTATTAACTTTGAAATAAATAAATTAGTTTTAAAACAAGATTCTTATTTTTATTTTGAACACCCTTCATGAGAAATAATTTTAATTTAGATAAGAAAATTTATTCAAACTGCAGAAAATAATATTAATTTTTCCTTCTTTTACTAAAACATATGCAATATTAATAAGATTAATTGTACTTCGAAGCTTTCTAAATCAATTTGCTTAAACTCTAATTTCTATGCAATAGTACAATTTTTAAAACTTTATTTTTTTTGAATTGAACAAGAGTCTTACGAAGTTACCACAATGAAATGCATTCTTTTTAAAAAGTTTGAATTATCTATATTCCATTGATAATTATAGTAAATAATTTTAAATTGTTTAAATTTTAATATGCAAGTTTAAAGACCATTAATGAATTATATTGCATTTATTTTATTTTATTTTATTTATTATTGGACATTTGATTTTAGTTTGATGGAATTGTAAATTTGGGTATCTAGTATAGTAAAATAATCTTTATCAATATTTGAAAAAATAAAGAACAAAAAAATAAAGATACAATGTAAGACTGACTCTAGTGAGATTTCATTATACCCCATATATCTCAATAATTTATTAATTTATATATTTAGAAAAGTATAAACATTCACAAAATAGTTTAACAACAAAGAAAATTTGAATAAAATATGGCATTTTAGTACAGTAAATATAAACCCCAATACCCCATAGAGATTATATTGTTAAAAAATAGGGCATATGAATAATTAATTGAAATTTTCTTCTTTATTATATTTAAAACTATATTAAAATCAATCATCTCTAGCAACCTCACATAGATTAAAATAAATTATTTTAATAAACTAATCAATCAACAAATCTATATGTAATTTTCAATAACATTAGTAAATATTCTCAAAAAATATAATGTATTAAAGCTAAATAATTTTAGCTAATAACCCTCTAGCGATTTATTGTTAATCTGATTATGGCATGATAAATATCATTTAAAAACTAGTAGTTAGAAACTTCACTAGAATCAAAATAGAGGAAGAGTTCTAATGAGTAAAAATTATATATTTTCTCTAATACTCTAACAAACTCTATCAAAATTATATCTTATTCAAGTGTACTTCTCATTATTTGGTCGATGTATTTTATTTATATATTAAACTTATTATTCAAGCATCATACTCATCGTAATTATTATTTTCAAAATTTTAGATCGTTAATATTTGAAATATTTAATGATAACTTAACTTCTTATATTCTTTATAATAAGTGAAGTCTAATACAATAATTTTTATTTAAAATTTCTAATATGCCTAAATTTCATACTTTTTGATAAAAATAATTTGTATTCAACACATAATACTTTATATGGCATATCTTAAAACATCAATAAGAGTCATAGAATACTTTAGTTTTCTAATTTTTTTGACTAAAAAATGATTGTCTATTTTTATGATTACAATTTTTTGAAAGAAACTACGACTTATAATTCATTCCTATAATCTTATAAAATTTTGAAATCAATAGTTTTAATTAAAAAGTCTAACATCATCACTTAATTTGAAATGTAGAAAGTTTAAAAATTAACAAAATTAATTAATTTTACTATTATCATTAAACTATTACACTTAAAATCAAATCTCTTAAATTAAAAGCAAATTAAATTCAATCTAATTTATTTATTCTATAAAAGATTAACTTCAGATAAAAATGAAATCTCTTTTGTTTAAAAGGATAAAATTTTTCATTAATTGTATTTCTAAGTTAGAATTTATATTCGAAACTTTCTAGCTTTTCTTTTCATTCTTTTGGAGCTTTTAGTGATAATGATTTTATAAGTAAATTCCCATTTTAGAAAAACTTCTAATATTTATTTCAAAAGTTAATTAAGGGAAAATTCATCATATCATTTATCATTATGACTCGATAGCTTTTGTATAGGAATTTATTGAAATTTCAATTAGGAGCAAAATTTCACCATCTACTGATGAAAAAATCCTCCTGAATTATGTTCATAGAATTTTCCAGTAAAATACTTATCAAAGAAACGAATAAGTCTATAGTACAAAAGAACTAAAAGTTAAAATTGAATTGCATGTTCTTTAAATGCATTTGATTTTCTTTAGAAGTGTATTGGACTACTATATCAAGTTTATTAGGTATTTTTAAAAAAATTATGAATTAAAGAATGTAGTTTAACAATAGTAATATAATTTGTTAGATTTTGTTAGAGTTTAATAATATTTAACTAAAAACAATTTACATTGTTAAGAATAGTTTAGTATTAAATAAATAATTTAAATTACTAGATTTTGTGAGAATTTAATAGAGTTTGTTAGAGTTTTAGTTTAATTTAAAACTGAAATTAAGATATATACACAAAATTTTATGTATAAATTAGTCATTATAATGTAAAATAAATAAGAATCAAAACTAAAGATGGATAAAAGAAATATACACAAAGCTATATTATCCCAAAATTTCTGATCTTTTTCATCGAATTATCTACTAGAGACATTCATCAAATGAGGAAGATGAATTTTTGTAGAAAATATTTTTGAAGATAATAATCCATAAGAAAACATGGGCAAATATAATAAAATTTGATTGATAACCCATTATCAACTTATTATAATTTAGTGGAATCTGAAACATCGAGTATGCTTACATTCTATGAGGTTTATCAATCTTTTGCTTAAAATTTGAAGATCAAACTTCTAAAACAATAGTATTTTTAATTCTTCATAAAAAGTTAACAGCTTTAATTACTTCAATTATTAAAATTCGTCAAGATAAGTTATTTGTTAATAAAATTAATACCCTAAATTAAGAGATAAAAATTTAATTTGTTTCAGTTATTTTTTACTAAATATTAAATAAAACTTATTAATATATTTAATATTATATGACAAAGTTAAATTTAAATTAGAAATAAGTTTATTAAATTAATTTGTATAATTTATGAATTGCTATTGAAAAATTGATATTACTTTTATCTGTTAAAACAAAATCTTTTAATATTTAAATTAATTTAGACCATAAATATTAAATAAAAATAATTGCAATTGATATTAAATATTTGATAAAGATATTTACAATTAAATAAAGTATAATATATATAAGGCTAGTTAACTAGCGTTAAAATAAATTATTTAGCTTTATAATAGATTTCTTATAGATTTAAAACAGAAAAAAATCCCCGAAAACACTTAGAAATTATATTCTATGAATTAATGTTTATTCATCAATATGACTGATCAATGATACTTGACTTAATAATTTAAATTAGAATTCTCATTAACTTTCGTATTTTTATAACATGATAAATTTACAATTATTATTTAAGTTATTTTTAAAAATAGTTAAAAGATAATATAAAATAAGATGACAAATTATATTTTTAAATCGCATTTAAAGATTGTAATTTAAAAGAGATTGTTAAGAGCAAATAAAATAAATGATTGTATATGGATGAAATTTAAGGGAAATCTAGTTAAAATGTTTTTTCCACAATAATGTTTTAACCGAGTTGAATGTATATTTTAATTCAAGCTTTAATTAACTGTTAATGCTTATAAATTTCATAATAAAATTATAAAAGCATTATTAGTGAAAACGAAATAATCAAATTAAAAATTAATATAACCTTAAGAAATGGGTTCCCTCAATTCAAATAGTCACGGCTAAAATTTGTATATCGACCAACTGTATTTATTTTACATTTAGTCAGTTCATTTGTTTTTGTAGTAAGTAACACGACTCGTAGTAGTAGTATGGCTTAAGCGACACGATGGGAAGAAGGCGACCACTATGAATTGTGGGCACAATCCTCCCATATAATAGTAAATTAATTTTGATAGTAACTTAGTAGTTGGCAATATCTTATAATTCAAATGTTATTTGGGAATCTGCTTCTTCAAACCACAAATTACAAGAATGTAGTGAAAGCTCTATGATGCTATCTACAGTAAACAAGATATTGATATACATCTAATTCACCAAACACAGGACATTTGCAGTAAATATATTGACTCAAGATTCAATTCTGGATTCTTAGGGAAATTTGCTCAGACACATTCTCGAATGAACTAGCTTGCGAACATCATTACGCAGAATTATAAGGTTTTTTTTAAGTTTGAAACAAGTTGTCCTTAAAAAAATTAAAGAAAAAAAAGCGTATTGCAGAAATTAAAGTTTTAATGGTCCATTGTTTTCAATGAGAATTAGGGCACCTTTCAACAAATTATGGAATGTGTGCAGTTTGATAAATATATATGAGGAATTGTGAGTAGCAAAGCTGAGTAACTTACCTAATAATATCGTTTAATAAAGTAATTATCAATAATTCATGTAATATTTTTAATCTCTAGTTTATGAAAATTATATAGGAAACAAATTTATAAAGTTTAGTTACTATTTCGATATATTTTATAAAAAGAATTATTTATAAATATAGAAGCCTGAAGTAATCTCCCTTTATTAATATAGAAAGAAAAAGGATTGTTGATAAAATAAATTTTTTGAAATTAATTCCTAACAACTATTCATATTACTATTTATGTTAAAAATGTGAAAAGTAATTTAATAAAGGATACTTGAAAAGTAATCTATTATCGCATTTGTTAGTTAAAATTCTTAAATTAAGATAAAAAGTCAGAGATAAGAATGAAACGTTTAGGGAATTATTTTTTAAAAATAATTCTTATTCCATGAATGATGCCGGATTTGCAATGATATCATTTTTAATGAAAAATTATATTTAAAATTTTATGAATAAGTAAATATATTTATTAAACTCTATTAATCCATCAATACAATATTCCAATTATTAGATAACGAAAACTCTATTATTGTAGGAATACATTCGATTTGGGAAAATGAATTAAAATTAAAATTAATTATTTATTAATTACCTTCAGTTATGTTTTTGGAAAATGTCTCCAAACCCCAACAATATTATACTCTCTGAATAGCGCATTAAAAATGAGACGGTGGTTGTTATTGGTATAATGAATTTATCTCTTCTCCCAAGCGAGAAAAACCCATTATACTATTTTTAGGAGTTAGCTCGAAATCAAAATATCTCGCTTCCTGGGATGATTCAGGAATATTGCCAATAGTAAAGTCCGGCTAAAATTGCGGGATCTACCGTAGAATCCATTTATTTTTGAATTTTAAGTCACTTTGATTTTGATAACTGCCATGATTTTAATATTTAATTAATTTAATTTAAATTCATTTTCCCAAATCGAATGTATTCCTACAATATTACTTATATATTCTTATATAAGAGTCTTAGTAAGTTTGAAAAAATTACAAGAGAAAAAATATTAAATTAAAAATTGATAAAAATATAAGATCAATTATTTTTTGTTATGTTAGTTTATGTGAATAATAGAAGCTGTCTGAAATAGTATCTTTCAATTAATTTTGAGAAAAATAATAGAATTTATTTCTCAATAGAATGGATTTAATAATAATCAAATGTAAGTAATTGAGAGTTTTAAACCAAACAAATTCAACATACACTGGAAATAATTTATAATTATTTATTAATTCATTTAGTAACGTGACCTCGAACAGATATATAAAATTATCTAGAAAATCTATAATTAAATGAGTATGAGTAAAGAAATGACTGTGGTAAAGCAGCAACGTATTATCTGATTTTGAGATTCAGCTTCTCTATATTGCTTTTTATCAGTTGGCAATGTTAAGCTAAATATATAATTATGTCTCTAGAAACTGATATATCCATTATATATGAAAATTTATTAATAGTACAAGTATCTAAAAATTTTAAATAATAAAAAACTTATTATTAATAATTTAAAAAATATAACTATTTGAATAAGAAAGCATAATCAACAGAGATAATTAATCTCTGTCTCATAAGTTTACGTTTCCTATGTCTCTCAATCTAATTTTTAATCTTATTCTTCAATCAATTGATCCTTATTAACATTTATACAGCTAAATTGTTTATCTTATAAATTATTTAGCTAGTTTATTCCCTTAAATTATCAATAAATAACTAAATTGAATTATTATTTATTATCTTTATTATCATCATTAATTAATTTTCACTCAATTTGAATATCAGACGCATTACAGTAAAAACTTATTCCATTACTTTTTAGTCTCCAAAAGTACCTCGTTTTTGTATCGGAGAGTGCCTTAGAGTCAAATTCTTCCGTCATCCACTTCGATACCATTGATTAACGACTGTATGCCAATGCTTAATTCTCAATCACATCAAGCTCGTCATTTCCTCAGTTGTCTAAATAAATATAATTAAATCAATAAATGAATGATGATTTAGATTGAAGATACATTGATTTAAAAGTGGATTTTTACTTTGTATTTCCCTTTCTTCTAAGCAATAAGTCCTATTTTGTTCAAAAGATGCAGTGTTAGACTCAAATTGTGAGTTATTTTAGGAACTCTTGTCTGTGATATGTAATCTGAATATCATTATATATATATATATATATATATATTTATTTTAATTATATTTCATAAGAAGTAAAATAAAACAATGAAGATAATGAATGAATAATATTATTTATTTTTATATCAAAATTAAAACATTTAAACATAAAAATGATAACTAATGTTGTACTACTTGGCTATGAGTAAATGCATGCATATGAGAACAAAAGCCTAAAGAAAAGACAATCCCTCTTAAACGTATTGAAATCAATGTTTAAAACTGACTAATATTTACTAATTCTAAAATTCAAGGTCACTCTCAATACTTATAATTACTCAAATAATATCTACACCGATTATAATATTTTTATAAACATTGATTTAACTACCTAGTTATATAAAAACTAATAAAATTTCATAATATTATAGTGAGGTGTGAGAGTGGTGACAACTAAATCTCTAACTCTTCAGAGACACATGGATCCAAAGAATTGTTAGTTGTGTCATTTAAAGGGACAAAAGGAACTTTGAGGCAGTTAAAGTCATACTCGAAGGAATTAATGAAAGTGAAGACACAATCACCCTCAGATTGATATGGTTGATTAAACAATTAGCAATCTAGCTTCAAATAAAACATATAATTTAAATTAATTTAGATTAACCTTAATCAGATTGATTATTTATTTTAATTAAACAGACAAATCAAGCAAGTTGAGTTTTATTAAAATTAAATTAGAAATATTTTATAAGGATTAAGCTAAAAAATACAGAATTTTACTTGTAAGTAAACTTATCATTATTGTTTTATGTTAAGTTTATACAATCAAAAAATATTATTGATAACATATAAAAGAAACAGGAAAATTTGCATTAGATCAAATCAAGAATAACGATAATTAATTAAAACAGTCATGACTTTGGTAAGCTTATTATACTAATTAGATTTTGATAATAAAGAAATTAAAGATTAACTTATCCAAGAAAGTATTTTTAAATTTTTTTAAATATTATTGTAATTTGTTGTCTAAATAATGAAAACCTCTTTGAGTATGCTAACACTCCAACAGTATTATTCACTACTTCTTTCAATTTCTTGATTAAAAATTTCCTATCACATATAGTGTTTCAACTGCAGTAGTTCAATAAGGTATAATCCTAAAAATTAAAGATTAAAAGACCACATTTTTTATTTTCAAATTAATAAGAATAAGCATCTTCAAAAGAGCTCAGGTATTAAAAACTAAAAAGCGTGCTATATCATCAAAATAATAATACATTCAACCATCAAAATTGGTTTAAAATTCTTAATGCTTAAGTCAGAAAGCAGCCGAATTTATGAATGAACTCCCTAACTAATCAATAATAGCATCAAGAAGACCTTAGAAGTTAGGAATATTTCCATAGTAGGTAAGTGCTTAAAGTAATCAGGAGAATTAAATTGGATTTTCAAATATTTTCGAATTATAAGTTATACTTTTAAATAGGATTACTTCAACAACAAAAGAACAATAGGATATGCTACCAATTGATTAGAAGATAAAATAGAAAAGTAAGTAATCCATAATGATTATTTTATGGTTTTAATTTAAATAAGAATAACTCATTTTGTTCAGATGACATATAATAAAATCAACTATGTCTTGAAGACGTAATGAAATTTTACAAATTAAGTGGATTTATTTGAGCGAATATAATTGAGAACGAAAAAGGAGGACAAATTATGTCTCTTTAAATTAACGAAGAAGAAAATTCACTGACCCTATAACTCTAATTCTACTTGAAAAGATCAAGTGCAGAAAGAAAATAAAATGCAGGAAGTCACTAATACACTTTGTAGAAGAAACATTTCCCATAGAAACAATCCAAAGGCTATTCCAGTAATTATTGGATGTAGATCCGCTTCAGATGTCCAAAAATAGAATGAAAAGAAAGTTTCCGATTGTATAGAGACACTAATCTTTGTTAATAAAGAATCAGAAAATAGAATTGAGACGAAGTAGCATTAAAATTAAAATATATTAAAATAATTTTGATTAGATAATAAAATTTAGACTTAATAAAGAAATTAAAGTAAGCTCTATTTTTGTTTAATTTGTATAATACAAACTTGGTAGTTATATTATATATTTTTTATTCTTGATTTGAACTAATGCCAATTTACTTATTTCTTTTATATGTTATCAATATTATTTTTGCAGACTTTATTGAATTAACATATTATAAATTTAAATACTACTTACTTTCACTAACTTTCTTGCTAAACTAATTGATTAATTTTAAAGTTATTTACAAAATAATTAATATTTGAAATACAAAATAATTAAATGAAATACAAAATTTTTTATTAATTTAGATTTTTACTCACTTAAATCGCCCAGCCTGAGATTGTAAGAAATTAATTATCTCTTAACCTGAAAATAAAAAGATCCCTCCAAATTAGGAAAGGAAGAAAGTAAAAAATGGAAAGAGTCTACAGATTACAAAAGATAAGCAACAAATTAAAGTGATGTGAGAAGTTTTATGTATATATTCTAGGAAATAGAGCAATTTTATGAAATTTCTGATTCCTCGTATTGAATCAAATAATTTCTAATTAGGCAAACTTATTATTGAAATAATATAGAAAGAAAAAAAATTGAGAGTGTTTGAGTTTAATTATATAGTTATAAAATTTATAAATTTTAATGAGAAACAATATCATTTTTCTCTATAAGAGTATGTAACTCTATTAGAAAATAGTTATAATAGATTTCAGAAAATTTTACTCTCATAAATTTAATTACTAAATGATTTTTTAGCAGACCAAATTTTACTTAATCTCATCTCTGTTTAAATTATTCTCATTTATTCAATTAAATATACCTCTCTCTTAACTCTTAAATAATTGATAATTTAAGATATCATCTTGATCTTATCAGTTTATATTGACTTATTTATTATATGTCAAAAAAACAATTTAAAAGTGTAATTATGAGAGTTATTATAAAAAAATTAAAGATAAGGATTCATTAAAAATTTAATTTTTTATTATTAATCTTGCTTCTTTCTCTTTAATGTTGGTTTTGCAATTGATAATTAAATATAAATATCTATAAATTGGAGAATACGTTTCTTTTTTCAAAAAATAGAGGTGTTGTAGTAAATTGTGAACTGTGAATGTCAACGAACTGGGTAACAATTGCAAACTGTAGTAAAATTTTCAATTTTATTTAGAGTGCTAGAATTATTTTTAATAAAACAGTGTCTTAAAGGTACAGAATCCTATGGATCACAAATATAAGAACCCTTGTATTGCGAAAAGATAATATATATTTAATACATGGATTAAGGTAACGTCAGCTCTTAGTGTTTCTCCTTATAACTTATTTTAAATATTTAATAGTGAATTGTTATATTCAGATTTATATTTAATCGTTTAATAATCATCTTTTGTTTTTATTAATAACCTGTCACATGTATCATTAACTTCTTTTTATTTTAAAAATAATTATGCTAAATTTCTTTTCTAAATACTTTCATATAAATGTGGATTAATTTATTATGGATTTCATGATGATATATCATTTTCAAGTGTGATGTGATTTTGAGAACTGACAATAAACATTCAATTAAATTACTATGCTTTATTTGTGCTTTGTACAACATTTTGATAAATAAGGTTAATATTGTATATAATTTCAATCTCTCATTTCAAGTTTTTATTAATCAATGCTTTCCAACCAATTGTATAGACAATTATTTCTCACTCTAAATATTTTTAAATTTTCTTATAATGCTTATGTTCATAAACAGAACCTTAAAAGATTTAAATTTTTTATTGACTTCTTTCCTCGAATACACCCATTTCAAATTTATCTATCTTTTTATAATCTTCAGGATAACTTTGTAATTTGAAGAAATTGTCCATCGCGATTCTATAATTTTTTTAAATCTTTAAATATGACATTTACTATTCTATTAAAATTTCATCTTTAATTATGTTCCCAAAACTAAAGAAAATGGCTAAACAGAATATAATGTAATCCTTATCTTTCAGAGATAAGAATTGTGTTTGACAGCATTAGGTATAGATATTCCAGAAAAATAAAGATTAAATTATAATATCAATTAACTAATAAGTATGTTAAAAAAGATTTATTGGGATGAATTAGCACACTCTTGAAATCCCTTCTCAAAAGTATTGAAAATGTTACCACAGTTCTCAATTATAACAATTCGCAATTGACTAACACAAATCCGCAATTAACTGAAACATCTAAATAATTTAAAGATCTATCATAAAAATAAATTATTTTAAGAGAAATATCTAATTTCTCATAGATTAATTGGTAAAAAAAATAATATGATAATTTATCATAAATATAGATTATTTTAATAAAAACGCTATAGATTATGTAGAAAATAAAAATAATATGTTTATTAATTATAGAATAAACTATTTTTAGTTGAACTGTTGAGTATTCTTTAGGTCAAGTTTACATTTTATTATATTTAGATGAAGTAGTAACCTTCATTATTTGGTTAATTTTGCGAACTGTACTATTTCTTTTTATTTAATGTGAGATGCGTTTTTAAGAGAGGTTTAAATTCATCTTAAATCCCATTAAACTTCATTTATTAGTGATTTATTCTTTTCCTTAAAAAATCTTGCCTCTAAATTGTATTTTATTATTAACACAATTTAAATTATTTAAAGCAAAATTATATGGTTTCAAGTTAACTGAAGCAAAATTATTTGTATATTTTTAAATTATAACATACCATTTTAATTTAATTATAAAATCACTTTAAAATACTAATAAATTAATTATATTTTATTTAAAATCACATATATAGTTAAATAATATCATTAGTTACTTCTTGGATTTTTCTAAATTTAATTTTTTATTAAATATTTAAATTATCAAAATTTTACTTATCATTTCCTGTTTATTTAATCTTTTTTAAAACAAATTTTTATTCATAAACTTCAATTGGTTTTTAGTAATTTTCTTTTAAAATATATAGGGTTCCTATAAGAATATATCTGAAAATTTTTAAAGAACTATTAATATTAAGTATTTATAGAATATTTTTCAATTTCCAAGTATTTTTACTATATTAAATTTCTAAAATACTCTTAAATTTTAAATTAACAGACAATGTTTATGAATGATTACGGCGGACGATAATTATAAAAGATTGTCTGGTGGCCTCTAGAAGAGATTGATAAAGTTAAGAATGCTTTTAGATAATAAAAATAATAAAGTAAATTAAAAATTAAAAAATAAAAATAATTAAGAGTAAAACAAACATGGAAACTTGTCATGTTCTCCTTTAACATGCCTTTAATCAACTTGAGCACTTATGAATACTAAAAAATAATCTGTCCAAGTTATTTATATTTGAGGAATATTAATAAAGTTAAAATGCTTATAATAGAATATCTTTTCTTAAAGATAATTTAAAAATCAGCAAGGATTTTATTACTTAATTCTCACCTATTAAAATTAAAGATCATTTATATTATTTTTTACAGTATCTAGTGAATTATAGGAGAAAATAAAAAAGAAATCAAAATTGATCTCTATATTAAACATCCTTAACTAAAGGTAATCATTTTTATTTATTACTGTTGATATATAAATTGTTTGATCTGAATTTAGTTAGTCTGATATTAGTATATATTATTGTCTCCGGGTTTCCCGAGACTACTGAATCTCAGACTGTCAGTGAGTCTCCGCGCTCTCAGCGTATCGGTGGTTTCTCATTTTATTTTTGGGGATTTTTGTAATCATGGATAATCAGAGTACTCTTCGTCTTCAGTTTTCATTGAGTCACCTATGATTTCCAAAAGAACATTGCACCTTCATCTTCTCTTTTTACATCGGAATGAGAATCGTCGTCTTCACCTGGAGTTGTAGTACTAGGCTATTCGGATACAGTGTTATTCCGCGCATGAGTAGCACTGCAGTAGTCTTGAGGGCCACGTCCCACGCACCCAACTCTATCAGCCCCGGCAGGTTGGTGCTCCGTGTTCACTCAACAGTAATAAATATTAAATATTTTAACAGTATTTTTTTAAATAATAATAAGTTAATCATTCAGATAAGCTATGTCATAATATTCTTGATTGCTAGTACTTACCTATTAACTAACGTATGCACATAATTGTCACAGAGCTTTCTTTATTATCTTAAACACCTCAATCAATTTTTAGAAGTTGCATATTTTAATATTGTTTAAAGTAAACTAAGTTTTTTCATGTAAAAATTGAATTAGGGTATAAAATCTATTAATAAGCATTTTATTTTATGTATTTAACTTGTACAGCGATAGCCAGGATATTGAGAGAAAACAGCTTATTTTTATTGTTTCAATAATAGTAATAGACATGACATACAACTAAAAAAACTTACATAATGGAAATAACAAAGTTTCTCTATTGTAAAAACTCTTCCAATTAAAAATTATTATCAATTTTAATTGAATTCTTTCGAAGTTAGAGTGTTTTTACCTTGATAAATTCCAATAAAAAAAGGGAAGTTAAAGATATAGAAGATAGTGTGGGTTAGGAAGCTTTTAAAATATATATATATATCAAGTAGTAAAGCAATAATTTAAAAAATATTATATTGGACAAAAAGTAATTTTTTATTTATAATTATTTTTGAAAAAGTTTTAATTAAAACAAAGTTTTTAAAAATGTTAATATTATTTGATTTTTTTAACTGTAAATCATGATTCTATTGCAAATTTTAGATATAAAAACTTTATATTTTTGAAAAGCCATTAATAACAAAATAATATAGCTAATAGATAATGAATCATGCACATAATGATATTAATTAATCAACAAATTGATATTTTTTGGGAAAAAATTATTGATAAAACCTATAGAATATAATTTTAAAAGATATTTTTTATTTTTGAACAAAACTTGCATTCTATTAAATATTATCTCTTTCTATTGTAACATGGGTTAAAGAGTGTAATAATTATTTTAAATAAACAATTCTCTGAGATTCTGAATAGCCAATAAAATTTATTAAATATTTCGTCAAGACTTATAATGCAATGATTTTCTTTTTAAATCATCATTATTTGTATAATTTTTCTAAAATAATATGCAAAATTTAGGCTTCTTCATTATTTCAAGATAACTATATAATCTGCAAGATTACTGTTAGCTTAGAGGTTACTCTTTGCGAGTTCTTATTATACTTATTATAAACTGATTCCTTCAAGGTATTCAGATTTAATTAATCAAATCAAACTAATGTGAAAAACATTTCAAGTTTTTTTCCTTCTAAATACAATAGAATTATTTAAAAGTAAAAATTAGTAATTAAACCAAACAATAAAATTAATTATAATATGTGAAATTATTATTAAAAAATCAACAATTTATTGCATAGTTAGAGTCTTATGAAAGTAATCGCTTTTTATTTAATTATACCATCTGATGAATTATTTATTTTGATTAAATTTGATTAAGATTTTAACATTGTAATGATCTGCAATTTATCTTTATTGAATTTATGATGATAGAGGTATCAACTCAATCAAATTATAAAATTTTAACATATATAGTGAACTGAATAATTACTCAAATTCAAACATATTTCAGCTCTTCTGCTATTAAATAATTGTAAATCTGATTAAAGATCCTTCATCATATTACTAAAATAAGAATAAATTAACTGCTTTATTAAGGATTTAAATTTATTTAATAAAGAAATTGGCAAAGATACTCCATAATATTCAGCTTAATAATTGTCTGAAACAAAAAGTTGTTTAAAAATCTATTTTAGTAATCGAGGGAGAGAATCGTAAGAAAATATGGAATAGAATGCACATTTATTTTAAAACAAACGAAGATGGGAGGAAAATTAAATAGTCAAATAAAAGATAAGGACATATGGATAAATGGTTTAATAAACCAAAAGCAATCATTTTCTAAATTGAGAAACAATAAAGATTCTATCTTTGTCGAAAATCTTTGAAAAGAGATTTAAAGAAAATTTAAATGGCTGATTAAAAAATGCAACAATTATTTGCAACTTTTTTTTCCAACTATTTAGATTAAAATCACAATTACTTAATATATCAAAAGGTAATTTTATAATTTTTGCAGTCTTATTAAACCATTTTAATTGTTTTGATATCTTATCCTAAAATATTAAAAATAAAAACTTTTATCACATAAAGATGCTGAAAGCTTTAAAAAATGAAAATGATTTTAGCTGAAGTGACAGCAAAAAATTAAAGCTAAATATTCAGTGAATCACCAGAATTAAAAGCATCAAGAATAACCCAGCATAGATCTCATGCAGAGATGGAAGCAGTTGAGAACAGACACAGTAAAAATAATCAAAAGAAAAAAAGTGAGGAAAAAGAGAAGAAAAAAATCAAGCAGCAGAATCAATATGCGGATACAAAAGTTTTTTACGAATTCAGGAGAACCGCGAAAGGAGGCGTCACTCTTTTAATATTATATTTTAGAAGTTCTCTAATTAGTTTTACTCATATTAGTATATTCTATATTTTTATTTACCTAAAGTTACTGATAAGAGATATAATTGAATATTCTGTTTTATATATTTTAACTATATTTAATAAATCAATAAATTTTGTTTTCTTTATTTAGTATACAAAAATATTTTTAATAAACTTGTATTTATTTGCTTGGTAATATTATTGTAATAAAAATATCTAAGAATTTATTAAAAATGGTAAATTAATATTCAAACTCAAATAAAATTAAGTAAATGCTTTATTAAAATACCTATAACTGAATGAAGTATGTCATCATTCATTAATTTTTTAATTTTATAAATTATTTAACTTATCGAATAAATTAATGAATTAAATTATTAATATACCAATCTAAAATTTAAATATATTTTATCTTATACTCAAATAAAAACCACTCTAAGATCTAATCTAATTGCATAATTAATACCTCTAGGTAAATAATTTTATTAAGTAATTTTAGGTAATATACAAAAATAAACATATTTACGATATTTTTAAGAATATTCACTTATATTCAAAAATTTTGATTTATTGGGATTTAGACTGCGAATATAGAGCTATGTATGTTTTACCAAGCTAAAACAAACAAATAAAAAAATAATCTTATAAGCAGAGAAATAAACTATGATTCATCAGTTAAGTGACAGATGATTAAAAAAATTAAAATAAACAAGCTAATTTTATTTAAAAACCATACTTTGTTTTCAAAAAGATGAAAAGCTTGTATTATTTCCTTTTTCTTTCTTGTACTTATAATCTAACTTAATAATTCCAAATTAAATAAGATATATAAAATTCAGCTTTTTATTTTCCTAATTTAAAATATTTTATCAATATTTCTTTATTTTGATGTCTAAATCTGGTTTGACCATTTCATACATATAGAGAAAGGAAATACTTTTTATATAGATCTTAAAAATTATTATTTTTGCGAGTTAGGACATTTAGATATCTATAAGTTAAATAACAGATGTTAGAAATATGTTAGTGAAAATTTTGTCTGTAATTCTTAGATTATGTTAAAATACAATTGATGCTTTAAATTTAAAAATTTTTTTGAATATTAATGTATATATAGCTATTTTAATAAATATTTTCAAATTTTAAAAGTTGTAATTTTTTTATAAAAATTAATTTAATATAAGAAATTAGTTGGATTTCATCAAAATTAAATAATTTAACAAGTTGTAATTTCTATTGAAGTAACAAGAGCATTAAATGGCAATTATTATTTATTAGAAATTCTCAAATCTTATTTGAGAAATATCTAATTACCTTTATTTAATTTCATTGAAAGAGTTGTAATAAATTAAAATCATAAATAATTAAATATTTTTGGAATTTATTAATTTAAATATAGCTCTTATTTCGTCCTTTTTTTTATTAATCTTTTAAATAGTATTGTAAGAAAACATTTGATTAGGAAATAAATTATTAATAATTCAAAATCATGGCAGTTAACTTTCTTGAATTCTAGACAATATGGTGCTTGTTCAAGATAAAATTCTAAAATCATACTGTTGGCGGTACCTCTCTATCGCATTCCTAGAGCGAGGTAACTCGAATTTAATTTAGCATTAAATTCAACTAAAACAATCAGCTAAAATTAAATTCGAGTTACCTAGCTCTAGGAATGCGATAGAGAGGTACCGCCAACAGTATGATTTTAGAATTTTATCTTGAACAAGCACCATATTGTCTAGAATTCAAGAAAGTTAACTGCCATGATTTTGAATTATTAATAATTTAATTATAATTTATTTCCTAATCAAATGTTTTCTTACAATAGCTAAAATCCTTATTAAAATGAGTTAAGATAGTTAGTTTTTAGTTGATAAATATTATTCTATTTTTTAATTTATTTCATTTATCTTATTAAAATTAACAAATTGTAATGAAATTTAAAATAAAACTCTGAATTCATTATTTCATGAAAGCTATCTAGCTATATTCAAGAAAGTTCATTGATTGTATTTAGTTGAAAATCAGAAATACAATTTTATTATAATATTTTCAAACTTAATTTACCATAACATTAAATTTTAATCATTTATATATTCGTGAAGGTTTTTAACTTATTGAGTTTTAGATTAATTAATAAATAATAAGAATAATTTATGATAATTATTTAAACTTCAAAATAAACTACTATAGCTTTACGTTAAACGAATAAAATGATAATTATCATCGTTTCCTATATATTTTATTCTTTAACAAACAAAAGGACAAACTTCTTCTTAATACTAATTTAAATTATTCATTTCTTAGAATACTTTTAATTAAATAATACACTTTAAAGAATCAAGCACATTAAATGAGATCCAGTTTTTTTTAAGAAATAAAAATAAAGCAGAGTTTATAAAGAAAAACGCATAAAGTCTGAAATTAATCAAGAAAATGAAGTTGATTTTTATAGTCATAAGAATATAATTTCTATTGACTTACTTTACTAGCATTAACTAAGTCATGGATGCGAATACATTATTATAATGGAATAATTATATATTTGTATCAATAATTTTAAGATTGATGCTCTCAATGATATTATTCTTAGTTCAGTATTTATTGTTTATAATTATGAAGACACATTTAATGTTTGAAATATTTTCTAGACTATCTGAAAACATGATACACTATGTATTTTTTTATTGATAACTTTTTGAAAAATATCTGCAATTATTAGAAGTGACAGCGAATTTTTTAATTTTATATAAAAAAATATTAATCCATCTTGTATCTGTCGAAAATTATAATTCATTTAGCTTTTTAAATTTTGCAGACTAAATAAACTTGAAATTAGATAATTATACTCTGAGTATCTATGATAAATTTAATCGCTAATAATTATTAACATTTGCAGAATTTCATTTTAAAAAGTGAAGTTAATTATTTTATGTTAACTTGACAATACAAATGATGATTAGAAACTTAAAGATATAAAAAACATTATAACATGACAACAAAAAATATTAAAAAAATTATAAAGTAAGAATTTTTTATGAAAAATAAAGGTTTTAGGAAAAAAAAATATCCTATTCATTTTGTTTGATAAAAAATTTAATATTGTAAAATTTCATTATTTAATAAATAAATATGATGAAATTTGAATTAATCTTCCAAAAATATTAATTCTTACTTAAATATGAGTCTTAAATATCATTCATAATTTATAAAAGGAATTTGATAATAAATTAAGTCTTAAAATGGTGTTGCTGGTGCAGCTGGATACTGAATAAGATTTGTATATTACAAAAAAATATTTAAAAAAATTATATTTCAGCAATACTTACTTACCAACAATAGACAAGGTGCTGCTAGACTGAAGACTCAAAAGACAAGGACACAAAATATTAAAAACAAATAGAATTGGACAAATGGTGGCATCTATGAAGGATAATGGATGAATAATATTAGCTGTTTCTAGATTTCACTTTTACTTAAGTTAATCCTTATACTTAATTAAATTATTAATTTTCTTTTTAAATTAAAGTTTTCCTCTTATTTTTCATATTTTATTACTTAAATTTGAATATAAAAAATTAAAGTAAAATAGTAAAATATCACAACTATATTGAAATATTTAGATTCAAATTAAGATATTTTAATCAAATAATATTGAGGTAAATCTCAAAGAACGAATAAAAATGATGAAAAATATATTAAAATAATTTAAAATATAAAGCGCATTTTCACCATTTATAAGATTATTTGAATGCAATGGTAGCTATTTTAACTTTAAAAAAATAAATATTTATAATGACTGAATATTATTTTCAATATTCTTCAACAATCATCAATTATTTTATCTTAACATTTCATTAATAAATGTTCAAAGATAATATGAAACTTCAATCTCAAACTTCTTTATTTTAATATATATAGATATTCCTGCACTTATCTATATTATATAACCAAACTTCAAAAATCTTGATGCCATATATTTTTTTATTTTATTATTTGATGCTTCTAGATATTGAAGCAGTTGCGCCATTTCCATTTACATACTCTTAAAATCATCACTCTCGATTTTATATTTTTTCAGCTATTTTATTTTCTTGTTTGAGTTAAGCAGACAGTCTTTTGTTCATCACTATCACATTTTTCTTAATATTCTAAATATTTCGTAAATTATAGGCGACTATAGAAATTAATAGTGTAAATGTTGACAAATCATATTGATATCTTTTTTTTCAATTATAGCTAGGATCTTCTGCAAAAGAATTAGAAACTTACTTTTTAGTAATTAATTAGAAATTAATCTCCAAATCAAAATCAAAAAATTTCGAATTCTCTAAAAAATAGATTAAACAAATAGATGCCAAAGAGTAAAACATCTCTAATAAAATTATCCGAAATATTTAATATCATAGAAATAATGATAATTATATTAATATATTATAAAATATTACTAAACATTAAATTTAAATATTATTAATTATTATATTTAAAAGGTGTTAGTATAATTACATTGTCGAAATTCATTTCAATTTGGATAATTATTATTTTTATTTAATGCTGTATGGAAATTTTTGTACTCGGGCTTTAGCCAGCCAGATAGAGATAATCAGATATTCATATGTTGTCTTTGGCGATCCATTTTCATCTTTCCAAGGGGAAGTTGCCCCAAATGCTGGACTGACAAGATTCAGACCGTTCGCATTCACCCATTGCCTGAGATAATTATACATAAATAAATTATTTATTAATTTTATTATTGCTTTTAACTTTTTTGAAATCTTGATAATATAGGACTTGATCAGCTTCATCATAATATTGGGAGTAATTATTTAATTTCAATAGACTTGAAATTTTATAAAAATTCAAATAAACAAAATACTAAAAATTAATTCGATTTTTGTTGCTCAAGGTATGATATATAATTATACCATCAATTGTAAAGTTTAGCTGAATTTAAAATCTATTTATCGAATGAGCCCAAAAAAGCTTAAATTGGCAAAATTTCAAACTGCTATAAACTTAATTAATTATTTGTTAATTTATTTTAATTTCTCAATTCGAGTGTAATTAGACAATATTTAAAATTATTAAATCACTTTAATAATTAAAACATTGATATTTCATTAAAGAAAATCAATAAAGATATTCACAAATTTTTATTCAAAATTTCAATAAACTGTAAATATAAGTACGTTAAAGGCAATAAAATATTTAAAGCTTTCAATCTCACTTTGAATTTTCAATAACTATCGTTTATTTATTAATTTGGTTTCTAAATTATAAATAAATCTCATTAGACATTTAGGAACAAAGAATAGGAGTTAAGAACAAAATAAATATATAGAAAGATTATAATTTCGTAAATTATAATTATTTGGGTAATTATAAATCTATTAGCTCGATTAATTGTCTTTATAAAATAAACCAATAGGGAGTGTAAAATTTGTATTAACCTAATTATAAATAATTTTAGGCAATTATAGTCCAATTTTTAAATAATTTTTCTTAGCAAAATATCATTTATCTTTATTAAAACATATATTTTAGAGATATTTTATGATATTACGTATTAATATTAACTTAAAGAAACACAATATTCATGATTTAAACCAAGATTTTAAGATTTCAGTATTGCAATCAAAATAAGTGGAAAGTAAACTCATTGCGAAAAATTTAACAAGAAAATCCTCAATATAAAGAAGCTATTTCAGAACGGTGGAATGTCGAACATAGACATATATTCAAGGAGCAAAGATAATACGGTAATAATTCTCTAAAATACCATCCCAGACAGTTTACGGACTTTTCTCAACATGTATTTATGTGCTGAATGACTGCTGATTGGCACCTTTGCTAGCTCAGATGTTCAGTTATTAAAATTAGCGCTATCATCTGTGTATCGAATGTTTTACTTTGACTGAAACTCAATTGATATAAAAGGATTCAAAAAAACATTAAAGACTAACGTTTTTAAAATATTGTTTATTCATGAAACCCACTTCCGCTAATTATAGAATTGCTTGCTTTATTACCAATAGAATCCCCATCTAAAATGGAATTTCAGTGAATCATTATGATTACATCGCTCTTAATTAAATACTATAAAAAATGTTGAAAGCCAAAGTTAAAAATTATATTTATAAAAGGGAGAAGTGATATATTAATATGAAATTATTATAAAATTATAAAAAAATAAACAAAAACATTATTACATTAAATAAAAAAAATTTAAAAATAATTATTCTCCAAAAAAATATTATTAGGGAAGGAATATGCCTAACATATGCTTACATGGACATAAAAATTAATATTTATACAAATTAAAATGAACTATTTTTTATTCAAGGGAAATATAAACAACACAAAGAATGTTCTATAATATTTCTATTAAATTAATATTTATTGTGAAAAACTAATTTATAAAATAATCTAATATAAAATAAAATTTAATATAAACAAATTGATTAATAAATTTTAGGTTACAAATAATATAAATAACTTTTTTAAGGAATTATTCTGACATTGAGCATCGCTTAATAAAGTCATTTTGAGGTGACGGAGAACTTGATAAAAAAATGTTTGTTTAGAAACATCAAATTTTGATTTTTAAAAAATGATTGCTAATGTGTATATATTAGCAATAAAAATTATTTTATCCCCTTATTATATTTTTTATAGGAATACAACAATCAATTATTGGGTTTAAGCTTGCCAGAAAGGTAATCTAGATTAGTTGAACACTATAAGTATTTGTATAATATGTTTTTTAAGTAAATGTGAATACAAGAATGAATATCACAAATCATCTTTCAATCTTTTCATTTATATAATTAGATATAATCGAAATTGCATAAAATAATCATATTTATTATTAAAATAAGAACAAATATGGTTAATAGTATCAGCTTAAACTTTACAGCAACAACTTTCTTATCCATTAAACAATATAATTTGCTTTTTATGTTGTACAAAAAAATAGAGAACTATCTTTTTCCCAAGGGAATATTACAAATCTTTTATAAAAAAAATTAGGCTATTTAATTTTTTTATCATTTAATACCACTTATATATCGACTCTTGCAATCAAAACCCCAAAACCCTTTCAGTAGTTTGATTGAGTTTTTGATTGATAAAAGTAGACTATTAGTGCATACTTTATTAGGGTTTTAATAGGGTTTATGTAGGGGTTTAATGTTTAAATATTAGTAATTTAAGTGATTATATGCGAGGTTTGGGGTCTGTTTATGACAGTGAGTCTATAGATTTATTGTTTAAGTTGCGTTATGGATGTGATGAATATAATGATAAACTCAAGCCTATCCTTAATTACACGTCTATAGCAAGGCTAATCCATAAATCTCCTGCTACTGTGAGGTCTCACTGTCTATTAGCATTGAATTTAAAGAGATAGCAGCTTAATTCTAAGCCTAAAAGACCTCTAAAGTTTTAGCTGCATCATATTGATTTTCTCATTAATGATAAGACTCTTAAATACTGGGCTCACTTTTCTCTTGCCTAGAGAGCTGTGATGTTTCATCGCCAATTTCCTGAGCTTCATATCTCTGCTTAATCGATAGCTAACATATATAAAAAGAACGGAATATCTTACAAGACAGTCAATCGCATTAAGAGAGTGATTGACTTTAATGTTCCATTTTATAAGGATAATTTAAATTATATATTCAATTAGATGGAGAGGGCTATTACGAATAACATTAAGTTCATACACGCTGATGAGGCAGTATTCACGTTTAATACCTTCATATCAAGGTCTTGGTATAAAAGGTATAGCAACATTGGAGTATATGATTAAAAGGTTAAGATTTAAACTCATGCTATACTTGGTGGAATAAGCGAAGATAATGGCCTCGAGACTTATGTTATCCACCCTCGCTCAATAAAGACCAAATAATACATAAAGTTCTTGCAATAACTCAGAGATAAGTACGCCGACTAAGAGATTTTTTTGTTTGTAGATAACTTATCTGTCCATAAAACTAAAGACACAAGGAAGGAATATGAAAGGCTAAACATAACACCTGTATTTAATGTTCCATACAGTCCTCAGTTCAATGGAATTGAATTATATTGGGAGTTATTGAAAGGCCACTACAAGAAACTTCTACTATATCACTTGATGCACGATCTGAAGATAGATACTGTCGATTTTATTAAGAGTGCTGCTAAGAGAGTCAGCGATGATAAAGCTAAAGTATGCGCAAGAGAAGGGAGATTTTGTGTATATAAATAAGTTTTAGATTTAAACGAATGAATAAGTTCACATATTAAATTTGCCCGTAAAGGGATTTGGCTTCTCTTTCTTTTCTTCCTCTTAAGGCTTGCTTGGGCCTATGTTTCTTCTCTTAGTGCCAGCTCCTGCATCTATGTTCATATCGTCGTGCTTTTAGAAATCTTTGAAGAGTCTCTTACTCAATTTATGCTTTACTTGTGACTTTCTCTCTCTGTTTGACTTGCTGCGCTCTTTCATCAAGTATATAGCAGTACCAGGTTTTTCTATAAAGTTAGAAGGCTAAGCTTACTTGAGATGAATGGATGCTTGTGTAGTTCCTAGAGCCAGGTGTCGCTTATTTTTATTCCTTGCTTCTCTTTTTCTTCAGGAGAGATGCTGTAGCGTTTCTTGTGAGCTTCTTGTATAACTTCATTTAAGTACTCAGGTTTCAGAGTTGCAAGAACACCGAAGAAGAAGTTTCTCTCTGGTAACTTATTAGAAAGCTGTAGCTTTGATGGAAGGTAGAGAGCTACGTCCGGATCACTCATAGCATCATCATAAAGATTAGTTACAGATATTTCAGGGTAGTTAGGTATCTCTATCATCCTAATTTCATTAGACTTAAAAGCTTTTTTCTCTTCACTTAGTAGGGCTTTTAAGAATGAGATTTTAGTTCCCTCCTAAGTTGGCAAGAAGAGTCCAACTATAATGGATGTATTAATTTTAATTAAGAGCTTACCTTGCTATACCAAGTATCTATAGAGGTCCTCTTTACTTCGAAATTTTCCTATTAAATCTTGAGATTAAATTCTCTTCATTGCATCATTCATAGACTCCATCTTGCTTCCTCTTTCTAGAAATGTTAATGAAATTTAAAATTATGGATATCCATTCTAAGTTTATTAAAATCTTACTACTAAATAGGGAGGACCTACTGGAGGTCAACCTTGAAAAGATATGAGGAGAAGCATTGAAAAACTTGCTCCAAGTTTCACAGATTGATTTCCATTTTTATCAATCTATCTCCATTAAATTGCTCCTAATAATGTTTAATTATTTTAGGAGGTCCTCCAAATTAAGTTCAAACTTTATTAGGAGTTAAATTTAAAAGGTTAAAACTTAATTAGGAGCATATTAAATTTAAAAATGTTTAATAACTTTACCTCCAAATTAAGTTCAAACTTGATTTGGAGGACCTCCTAGAGAAACAAAACTTCATTAGGAGTATTTTAATTTACTAAAATGTATAAAATTCTCATAAAATATGTCAACTTACAGTCTTCTATGGTTATTTAATTTTCTTACCTCTCAGCCGAGAATCTACCACAGTGTCTTATACTCTACTATAATAGTTTATCAAGGTAGATTTTATCATTATTATAATAAAATATATCAGCAAACTAAAATGAGCGCTAACCTTTTGAGAAGAGCGGCATTACTTGGGTAAAGTCAATAAAAATTATCATTCCAGCAACCAAGAAAAGTAGAAACTAGAGACGCTTGTACTCAGTGGGAGCCTACTTATGACAACTTTGACCAGTCTAGCTTTGAGATTTAAATATAAATGAAGAAGGAGGTCATCATAAAAGCTGTGCTAATTGAGGAGGAGGTTAAACAACCAGCCATAGAGCATTAATAAATACCAGTCAAAGTTGACTATTAATGCAAGAATGCAATAAAGTTTTCCCTAACAAGTCAACTTATAAAAGACACTTGAGAGATATACACAACGATTGCCAAGGTTATATATCAAGCATTAAAAGAAAGATGGAAAGTATGTCTGTGAGTTCTGTGAGAAGCCATATTCTCATACTAGAGACCTCAAAGTGCACTTAAAAAAAAAGCACAATCAAAGTTTTGTCTTTATTCATGAACCCACAGGGAATAGATCATCTAAAAAAGAAGATCAAGAAACCCAGTGGAGTCTCTTAGAGTTGAAATCTAGAAGTAAGTCAAAATGAAGAAAGCAGTCAAGAACTTTCCAGTCTCTGAGATCAATAAAACAATGGTTAAAATAGAGGCAATAGATTCCCATATTAAAAATTATTGACTTAGATTCTTGCCTAGAAAGCTACCTCACTCTTGAAGAAAAAATAGAGAAGAGAGTCATTACAGATGACTAATATGCTAACAAGATATAACCATTCAATTACTTCCTTGCTGATGACAAGTTCAAATAGAATTTGCTAATGAGTATTATGCTCTTTAAAAGGCAAAGTAAAATGAGTGCAGGCATATCATCTAGCTTGATGCTATTTTACTTGGTAAAGATCATGTAGCCTTCAGGCTTCCTTTACAAGACATGACTTACAGAGAATTCTTATCTGACAATAGATGCCAAAGATATATTGGCTAGATATTGCAGCAGATAGTAGAGGGGATTGAAGAGCTTCACAAGCTAGGTTATGTTCATAGAGACTTAAAGCCAGAGAACATCATGATGAATTTCAGCCTCTTAGAGTTTATATGATTGACTTCAACAGAGCTCAAAGAGTGCAACCTCTGCATAAGGAATGTATACGGCACTCCTGGACATTCCCAGAGAGAGAGGACTGGAGAGATGGAGACACTTAATGGGATATCTGGGCTCTAGAAGTAATAATAATAGAGAAAGACATGCAGAAACGATTACTTTAGCTGCAGGGGTGAGAGAGATTCTAAGCAAAGAATCAAACAATATCTCCATAAAAATAAAATAAATGGAGGTCTCAGAGAACTTGCATACTCAACTATTATCAAGCCAAGCTAAGAAAATAAACAAACAATAGAAACAATCAAACATCAACTAAGAAAGATAAAATTCAGAGAACTGCCACATGACTCTAAGCCTATGTTTGTGTGAAATATTTTAAAAAATCGCTTATTATACTCACTTAAAATACTAAAATTTAAACATTAAACCCCTACCCTATTAAACCCTAATAGTATGCGTTAATAGTCTACTTTTATCAATCAAAAACTCAATCAAACTACTGAAAGGGTTTTGGGGTTTTGAATGCACATAAGTTTTTCATGGGTACTTATATTGGTTATGCTTTAGCATGGTATATTTAGGTGTTGAAATTATATGTTTATAGTTAATCTTTGCTTTGTCTTTATACAGTGTGATGCTGGTAATTCATTTGTCGAGACAAAGTTAGTTGTTGCTACTCTATAATGATTCTTGATGAGATAGTTCGTACCTTCACTATGGTCTGTGTCTTCACTTGGGACTAATGAGCTGAGAATCTTCTATAGACTTTTCAAGAAGTTAGTAATTAGAGTTTAGTTTAGATTAATAATAAAATATATAATTTCATATTTCATATTTAATCTTTTTAAGATAAAAAACATATGCTTATATTTTTATTAAAAATTAGCATTTATTAATTTAAGCATAATAATACTTAATAAGTAATTGCTTGAATAACTGAAATTTATGTTTTTACAACCTAACTAAATTCATATTATTATAATTTTTAGATAAAGGACAAAACGTAAGAGAAATAACTCAGTCTCATAAATTTGGTAAATTATTTTTTGTTTTTAAAACATATTATTGCTTCCATGTCTTCAAGTTATGAGTTTCATTTAAGATTTTTTAATTAAAGCAAAGTTAATAAAATCTACTAAAGCATTGATGCGGTAATTTTAAAAATAATAATGTAAATATTAAAATTAACTCTATTACAATTGCAAACAAATTAGTAATAGGATCAGTAAAAGTAAGCGGCAAAAAAAAAGTATTCGAGATGTGACACAATCATAAAGCAATAAATATTAAAAAATGCAAATAATAAGGAATATAAAAGACGAGTATTCGAATTATAGTTGTAATTTGTTAATAAATTTAATTTTTTATTTTCATTTTTAATATTGTATATTAACTCTATTTATAAAATATATCATAATTATAAAGAAAAGAAATAAAATACTACAAACATTTAAATCAGCAATTACTTATGACTGTAAAAAACAAGAATATTTATTGTAAGCTTTTTAAATTGTATAATATTAAATTTATAGTAGTAGTAAGATAAATAAGTTTTAATTCAAAATAAAATGATTTATCGCTCTGATAAGAATAATAAAATCAGTTCCTCTCACTATGTGGTCCTCGATAGTCTAAAACAGTGATACTTCACTTCCCACTTTCTAATCCCTTATCACTATTCCTGCTTCTCCTTCACTTCTTCTGAGTCGCCTTCCACTTCTCTATCTCTTATTTTGTTCTTCTCTGGGATTTAGTGTAGTCTTCCTATAGATTCATACTCTCTCTCTCTTCCTGTTAAGAATTGATTGTTCACCCAGTTACTGTTTTGGCTTTTAAGTAAATAGGAATTCTTTAATCTCTGAAAATTCCTCCCCAAGTTCACTCAGTTTCTATTCTTTTTTCTCCAACTCAGTTTTGCTGAAGTTCTCCAGAACAATATTAAATTTATATTGTAAATGAATAATTAATTCAACAACACCTAAAAATTTAAAAACTAATGATAAATATAAAAAGATAGGGAGGTATAAAATTTAACAAAATATCATCATAAGAATAAAACAATAATCTTATACTTAATGAAGGTTACTTATTCAAAAAATGATTATTTATTAAAACTTTCCATCTGCAGCAAGCGGGATTTGAGCGCTTTCAAGAACAAACCTTATCTTTACTAATTATAAGGGTTCAAATGGTTGCTGTAGATAATTAAAACCACAAATATCATTTAAGATTCTAGCTTTTGTAATTAAAATAGCATATTTTAGTTGTAGTATTATAAAAAAGTGCTCATACTAAAGTCACCAAATAAAGAAATCACTATTTAACTAAAATATTAATCATATAACAATTCTAAAAAAATAATTTCAAAGCTGCTTTAGCAATAATCTCTCTTTATGAGCCCACTAATGACTATATTTCATTCTGCCATTCAACCAATAAGATTTAGATGGAAGGATAGGAGAGAACATCATAGTTCTGCTATTAAATGTGTTAAATTACAGTATTATTTAATTAAAAGGTACTAAGTGTGCATGAATCTGGGCATTCTAATATCTTGAATAGATACGGGTTACAAATTTGAGTAGTTTTAAGCTCTATCCTATACCATCTCTCCAAGTATGCTATACCATTTCAACTAATACTTTGGATAATTTTTAGTTTTCGCCAAAGACACTGCTTTATTGGTTGCTCCCTAATAAAGAGTACTCTGACCAAAAATATTTTCCAATTATGTTGTTACTTTACATATAACTATGTTTCTCTACCTGTTAAGATTTAAACGCACCTTTCATAGTAAAACAGCATACAATAATAAAATTTAAATGATTAGAGTGCGATCCTTAACCAATTCCTCGGTAAAAGCTACTGTTTGGCTACTAATGAGTTTAGTAACCTGGCAATTTAACTCACAAATGTCAGATAAGAGTTTCATCAATAATAATTACTGTGTTGATTATTAATAATATTTATTATATTTTCTATTATAGTGATAAAAATATATTAATAATATGTAGAAGAAAAAAGTGGAATAACTTTTGCTGTAACATTTATGCTAAAAATAAAGATAATTGAAGCAATTAGATTAAAATAATAAGAATATATTTGATGGTGAAGGAGTTGAGAATTACACTTTTTATTAAAATATTTATTAGATGTAGCTTGGTTAAAGTAATATATTTTTGTTTGCTTACTGAGATACAGGTAAAGGATAATGGAGCAAAGCTGTTTGAGTAATTATACTTTATGTCTCATTTAATTTGTTTCCTTTTCATTCAAAATTATAGTGTTATTAACTTTTATTTTATTTTTTGTCAACATAAACAACAAAACAAAAATTAAGAATAGAAAAATAACTTAGCTATTTCAACATCTTTCCAGGCAATTCAAATAAGCTCTATTTTAATAGAATTTTGCTTTCTTACTACTGAATCATATTGCTCTTGAGAGAAAAATTATAAGTTTGAAAAAGCTTCCCATATAAGGATTCTAGTTACTAAATTATTAAGTTGTTGAGATTATTGTTTTTAGCTGCAATAAGGGCAAGAAATTACCAAAAAATAAAGAAGAATAAAAAAGCAGAAATTTTCTGATTCTAGAGATATTTTTATACTAGGATGCTTTAAATATTTAAATAATAGCTATATGTTCAGAAATTTGTTGCTTACGAATAAATGCATAGCAAGATTGAGGTGTTAATAGTTATTTTCTAAATAAGACTTAATCTTGACCTCCTAAGAACAGTTCTATTATTTAAGGCTAACAACCAATTAATGTAGAATAAGATATGTAAATTACAGATATAAATGAAATAAGATCCAATTCAAAATAATGGTATTTAAAAAAATACGACGAATCTAGCTGTTGAAAAAAAGCAAGAAAGCACCATTAATTACAAATTAAGATTTATTATTAATAATTAAAACTCGATTTTAATTGAATAAATTAATAAAATTTATTATTTTTTTTAATTATTTAGATTAAGTTTATAATTTTTTTACTTTCATTTATTATCCATTATAATTTTTATATTAAATAAAATAATTGTTGATTAACCTTTTGTTTCTTCCTCTTGTTGATTTCTCTGATCGAGTTAATCACCGCTCTAGTCATCATAATCTTTAAAATTAGAATTTTAATAAAAAATGTTGGAACTAATTTTATTTTGGCGAGCACTGTATTATTTAATTAGTCACTTAATCATGTTTAATTATATTTTATTTATTTATCTTTTTATTTTTTCTCTATTGAAAATTTTAACTAATTAATATTTTTATCATAAACATATAAATGAATATTTTAATAAAACTATCTCCAAAAATTTTGCTGCTTAATGAGAGAATAATGCAGTTTATATTTTTAAATAAATTCCAGACATACAATTGAGAATCCTATGCCGTCGATACTATTAATGAATTTTTTAGCAACAATTAGCCTAGTAGGTTAACTCTCTATTTTTAAAAATTGCAAACATATCTAACAATGCTTATGAGAGCACCACATTTCCCTCCTATTCATTAAAATATTAAAGACGGGGATGGCAATGATGGGAGAGAAGAGACAGGAACAATAGAACTAAATGTTCAGTTAATGCTTGTATTGGTTTTGAAATTTATGGCCTGGATGAACAATGTGAAGACAATAAATGGCGTTGAGATTGAGTACTACAAAATTTTGAAATGAATTTAGTATTGATAAGTCAAAGATTAGTTTAGTTAATATACATAAAATTTAGAAAGGAATAGTTGTAAGGTTATAGTTTAAACTTAATAATAGCTGTTTTTTATTTATAATAAATTGTGTATTTAAATGAGATAGTAAAGTGTAAATATTAATATGAAAAAGCATAGCATTTATCTATAAAAATTTGATTTATTTGAAAAATATATTATAAAATGACAAGTTAATATTTATTTTAAAATTTGACTTAAAATAAAACACAAAGATATAATAATAATAAAAAATACATTCTTTAAAAAATATATGTATATTACCTTATATTAAAAAATTTCAATTGAAAGATCCAACGGAATAAATAGCTCAAGGTTACTTCTAAATCTCACATATTGTTATAATTAATTTAACATATGATGTCAAATTCTTTTTTATATTATTGGCTTCAGCTAATAATAAAAATTTAACTTAAATTTTAAGTTTTAATAAAAGCATAAATATGAGTTGATAAGGAAGTTTTTGAATTAGAATTATATATATCCGCCTTATTAATTAATTATTTTTCATTTTTATCACTTGAAGGTACAACTTTATTTTAATTAGAGTCAATTACAAATTGAAAATTATTAAATATTCTGCATAAAGTTCATTATTAATAGTGACTCTAACGATATTATGGTATTTTACAAATAAAGTACTTACTAAGTACATATGAATTCTATAGATGAAGACTGCTTTATCACAGGCAACCTGACTCTTGTGAAGAGAACAACTGGAGAATGTCTAAGCATCTTTGGCGCAGCTGCCAGCTTTCAAGTCACTTCTACTGAGTCACTTACAGAGATCTAGAAAATTGAGAGAAGAGGGTTGAGTCTTTTGTCGATTTGCTATTCACTGTAATATCGTTACATGCATCAACATCTCATGACTACTTTAGATCACTAATGACTTTGTATTGATCAAATATCATGTGACCATTTTAGCTAGACTACTAATACTTAAGAATCTATATGCCGTGGAAAGGCTAGTGTTAGTGTATGTCTAGCAGCTCATGGAGCATTTGGAGTCAGAAGAGCATAATGTGGCATTCCTTTTGAACTGAGAATGTTTGTTCAATCGGAATGAATGAAATATCATTAGCTATAGAAGTCTTGTATTACCTGCTTACTAGACTTAATCATCTTCGAGTAAATTGGCATATGACCGTGTTCTCTTTGGGCAAAGAAGTCATATATTAGCTCTAATGTACAAGGGTGAATGGGAATTCTATTTGTTAAAACGACAACGAGGACAACGCAAACTGTAACCGTTCTAGTATTTCTCTGCCTACTTATTGATAGAGAATTCTATCTATATTGAATTCTGTTTTATAATGGAAGAATCTGCCAGCCGCCTAATAAGACGTCAGAATGGAAAGCACTCAATGCATAGAGGAAAGGGGAGCAGCTTCAAAGGATTTGCAAGTTTAAAAATAATAATTAGGTCGAATTTATTGAAAAATCAGATTAATAAATACTCAAACTAATCAAAAAATCTGTTAACAAATTATAAATTATATTAAAATTCTTATAGTATTTAAATTCAATAATTTGATGGTTTAATCAAAATTTACTCTATCGTAATATAGTAATGCAGTTAATTGAGCTTTAAGTTAAATGCTGAGCATAATGCTATCGTGATCTTCTACCGTTTTATGTACATCAATGCTCCCAAAGTTTTGTATTTTTATGTGCCCAGAGTGAGTCGCAAAAATTTAATTTTTTTTGCGATTGACTTCTTTTTAATATTCTCATTAATTCGCATTTGCAATAAGTTTTTTGTTTCCATTTTTTCAAAATATAGCATGCGTTTTAATTTAAAAGAAGATAATTTTTTTATGAATTAATTTTGTTACTAATAAAATAGCAACCTTTAAATCTTTCATTGATAACATAAGATTATATATAATATGAAAAAATGGATTAGTTTTTCACTAAAAATAATGCAATATAATAATCTAGATAAAAAACAATTAGAGAGAGATTAAAAATTATATAAAATCTTAAATATATGGAGTGACTAAAAAAATAAATTTCGCCTGCGACTCTGGGTATAATTATAACAAAATGTTTTGACAGAGTAACGATACATATTAACAATAGAGAATATTCATGAACTGAATGAATCAAATTAATTAAATATGGCTTACAATTTACCAACACTCCACCAAGAAAAAGCAATCCTCTCCATTTAATGGCTCTAATATAATATATTTAACTATTAAATTTTAAATAATAATATTAATTATGCATTATTAAGAGATTATTGATTTCTGTGAATATTTATTGATCCGATTATTCAATCAACTCGACCTAAATGATCAACATCATCATTTCAGATTCCAAGGAGATGTGCTTAAGAAACTCGCTAATAGCATATGTCGGTCATTGGAAATCTTGATCTTCGATTATCTTGGTCCCTGGGACACTTGTTTGAACCGAAGACTGTATCTCACTAGATATTTCAAAGGAGAATTCTGTGGTACCACTGGGCTGCCTTGGTTGCTTAGATGCTCCCTTGCTCAGTTCACAAAAACATTTAAAAAAAAGACGGAATGTATAATTATCTTCTAAAACCACTTTAATACTGTAAAAATCTATTCATTTAATAGCAGACAGGCGACTAATGATGAGTATGCGTTATAAAATTATCCTGAAAAAGCGAATGAGCTCCTATAGACATAATCACTCAGAATCTTCTTTGTAAATCATCATAGTCTGCAAAAACAAAGAGTTGCTTAAGAATAAAATCATCGAAGATGCAAAAGTGTAAGATGCTCTATTTGTTGAATGGTCCTAATTAAGTGTAAGAGACTGTAAGTTATAAGTATCTAGCAATGAAGGGAAGAATAACTTTTGCAAAGAATCTAATGATTACATTCAGTCGAATTAGATTAGCAACTACAAATGGTGGGAATTTAAGTGCATCTTTATTTGTTAATTGTTCTTATGACTTAACACTTTGGTATTCTACAATTATTTTTATTGAATTTGCTAGATAAATTGCCTAATTTAGTAATTAAGTTCTTGTATAAATAGAATATCACTCCTATATATATTTAGCTAATAGGTTTTGTTTTTGTATTAATTTTTTTTAATTTATCCCATCTTAAATTCTTTTTTTTAATTTAAATATAAATTAAATAATTATAAAATAAAACACAAATATTATTAATTAAATAAGATGGAGTAAACGGAGTAACACAAGCAATTAAGTGTCTAAAATTGATGTTATTTAAATTGAGTTTTATTGATTACTAAAGTTTGTAAACATCATCTTAAGAATAATTCATTAATAAAATTTATAAATTATAAAAAATTTGATTTTAAGTTATTATACCTTTTTATAATTTTATTTTAAAATACTTTAATTATTTTTAATTAATAAAATTTACTTAGGGGTTATGATACTTGCTTATAAAATTAATTAATGTGATTTAGTTTTGCAATCCGATATTTGTATTAATCTTTGCAATAATTGAAGTTTATAATTTATGTTTCTTTTTATAACTTCTTCATCAACTGTTAGCAGATGAATAGTTTAGACAAGAAGGTGATTTTCGTATGATTTAATACAAACACTTTTTTCAATCAAATTTGAATAAAGACTCAATCATAAATATTTTGTAAGAAATAAATTTTCAAGCATAATCTTAAGCATTTATGGATTTGATAAATGGCTAATATCATATCATTAATAATAAAACTTAAACAAATGAATTAAATATACTTTCTTTCCTTGCAAAAAGTTTCAAATAAAATCCAAAATGTTTATACTTAATCAAAATTATTTAGGTTTATTTATTTTGACTTTTTTAAATTCATTTATTTATTTTTATCATATATTATTTTAGGAATGATAAGTTTATTATCATAAAACATACATTAAATATTCAAATAAGAATATTAATTTGTTATTTAGTAATAATTTTCTTAAATATACATTCGTATATCTAAAATTTAAATAAAATTTATAAAAAATAAATATATATAAACCCCAATACGTATGCATAAGAATTTGATAAGTGCGTAAACGAATTTAATTAAATGTGTTAATACGAAAAATTAAATTAAGGCTTTTTAACTAAATTTGAAAGTGCCTCTTTAAGGTCCTTAGAAAGCGAGTCCGTGAAAAGCAGCGAATATTGAATCTTGAATTCTCATAGCACTTAACCGTACCAATTGATTAAGAATGATTAGTCAACTCGAAACAAACTAAAAATCCAGTACCTTTCCCTATTCACTTCCCCTCTTTTCCAACATTTTCCTTCCCCTACCCTGGCAACCCCCTAAAATCCAGTCTTTTGGCTTAAGCCAGAGCCCCTTTTTCGACCTTAAAACCTTCTACCCGAAATTTCCATTTTAGTACCATTAACTTCTAGCGATTCCCGCATTCACATTTCTCCTCGCCATTATTCAATTATAGACAGGCAAGGATTTTGAATTTTAACGGATTTCGCGATTTCGACATTTTTTTAAAAAGCCAATTTTGGATGGACTCGAGATCGAAACTTTCTAAAAATTATCATGGCTCTTCAACCACCCATCACCTTGAGACTTAAAGCTGCTAGTTATGTTAGTAATAGTGAATTATATCTACTTGAAGTGCAATTTCTTCAAGCTAGCTATAAATCCGGAGGATAGAGACAAAAGTGTGAAAAATCTCTCAGTAAATTTGAAAAAATCCAATCCAAATTTTAATAATCCAGCTATTTAGTATTAAAATCCAGTCGAATTAATCATTAAAATCTACCATAAACTAGATGAATCCAGCCCTGGATTTTAGATGGCTTCTAAGACTGACCTTCCTCAACTTCTCAATAAGGAAGCTGGTA